>JADBJO010006604.1:125000-127500 GCA_016801955.1 Conus betulinus
GAAACAGTAATACAATGCCGAACAATTCTAGTCAAATAACTTTTCAATGTTTCTTATGAATTAAATTGCATCAACTACATTCACTTGGGATACGCTCAGCCAAAGTACACATGTGGTGTAGACTTAGAGTCACACCCTACAAAGCATTTCAACAATCACCATTATTCATAAATCAACTTAACAGTTTTCACATAGTACGGACAGACTGCTTTTTCTGATGAAAGTTTTATCATTCCGTTTTTTATCATCTTATTATCGTCTTAACAGATAGAATTGCATGCTGGCAAAAGGCAGATTGTACACACAGAATGGTGGTCAGATTGTTAACAATGAATCTTAACCACATGGTAATAGTTTTCACCACATGTGGCAAACAAACTATGACAACAGAATACTCATTCATCATTCTGATAAATGTCACCTAGTATTAGCACAAAGTTACACTGTTAAACCACATGGCATACATACAATCAATGCATAGATTCAAAATGTAGAAACATAGTTTCAACTTACATTTCTGGGATGACAGTGATACTTAAACTCGGAGGTTTCAAGAAGAGTGAGATCACCATGCACTCTCTCTGGTTTACCCCTGGTGTCTTTCTTGATTCACTGTTTTGATGTACAGCTGGTCTTGAGGAATGGGAAGGCCAGGTTTTCCCCTTTTTATATGCCAAACTGTCCCATTCAGCTTTGGTTGTTTGGTTTTGGGTGGCAGCGTGTCACTCAAGACCAAGAAAAGGGAGCGGTGGTGGTGGTGGTGGTGGTGGTGGTGGTCTGTCAACGTATGCTAATTGACAAAGCGCCTTTTAACGCAATTGGATAATTTGCTGCCAGCTGCCCAGCACACAACTGTCTGCGTTCGGATGGTGAATGGGAGTGGGGTGAGGGGGGGGGGGGGGGGGGGGGGGGGGGGGGGGGGGGGGGGGGAGGGGGGAGGAGAAGGAAAGAGGTTGGCTGTTTTCTCTGTAGTACACAGACTACTAGCCGATCGCTGAGTGAGTAAATATGCAAGAAAGAAAGGGAAGGGGGAGAGACAGGCGACGTATTCTGAAAATGATGTAAACTTTTTTTTTGTTCTAAGAAAGGGGGATGGAGAGAGAGAGAGAGAGAGAGAGAGAGAGAGAGAGAGAGAGAGAGGGGTGGGGGGGAATGGGCGACATGGTTATGGAGTGACGTAAACTTTTCAGGACAAGAAGGAGGGAGTAGGGGGGGGGGGTGGGTCGGGGGGGGGGGGGGGGAGTATACCCTCCAGTATGGTACATATGAAGAAGACTGTACAATCCCCTCTATACCCTCCAGTATTAAACACATGAAGAGGACTGTACAATCCCCTCTGTACCCTCCAGTATTGAATGCATGAAGAGGACTGTACATTCCCCTCTATACCCTCTGGTACTGAACACATGAAGAGGACTGTACACTCCCCTCTAACCCTCTGGCATTGAACACATGAAGAAGACTGTACACTCCCCTCTATACCCTCCAGTATTAAACATTATGAAGAAGACTGTACATTCCCCTATATACCCTCCAGTATTGAACACATGAAGAAGACTGTACACTCCTCTGTATGCCCTCCAGTATTGAACACATGAAGAAGACTGTACACTCCCCTCTATACCCTCCAGTATTGAACACACAAAGAAGACTGTACACTCCCCTCTAGATAAACCAGAATTGAACACATGAAGAAGACTTTCCATTCTCCTCCTAACTGGCAAGTATAGAATAGAGGAAGAAGATTTTTCATTCTCCTCCTAACTGGTCAGTATTAACACATGAAAAGACTGTACATTTCCCTTTAGGCAGGCCAGAATCGAACACGTGAAGAAGACTGCCACTCTCCCCTACACAGGCCAGTATTGAACACGTAAAGAAGACTGCCACTCTCCCCTACAGAGGCCAGCATTCAACACGTAAGAGAAGACTGCCACTCTCCCTACAGAGGCCAGCATTCAACACGTAAAAGAAGACTGCCACTCTCCCCTACAGAGGCCAGCATTCAACACGTAAAGAAGACTGCCACTCTCCCCTACACAGACCAGTATTGAAACACGTGAAGAAGACTGCCACTCTCCCCTACACAGACCAGTATTGAACACGTGAAGAAGACTGCCACTCTCCCCTAGACAGGCCAGCGTTCAACACATGAAGAAGACTGCCACTCTCCCCTAGACAGGCCAGTATCCAACACATGAAGAAGACTGCCATCTCCCCTACACAGGCCAGCATTCAACACGTAAAAGAAGACTGCCACTCTCCCCTAGACAGGCCAGTATCCAACACGTGAAGAAGACTGTCACTCTCCCCTAGACAGGCCAGTATCCAACACGTGAAGAAGACTGCCACTCTCCCCTAGACAGGCCAGTATCCAACACGTGAAGAAGACTGCCACTCTCCCCTAGACAGGCCAGTATCCAACACGTGAAGAAGACTGCCACTCTCCCCTAGACAGGTCAGTATCCAACACGTGAAGAAGACTGTCACTCTCCCCTAG
>JADBJO010006605.1:0-2500 GCA_016801955.1 Conus betulinus
TCACCTGCTACCATTGTCCACCTCCTTCACAGTACCCCACCCCCACCCCTAATACCTTTTCAACAATAACACCCACGCGGACCCCCCCCCCCCCCCCCCACACCACTTCACCTTTTTTTCTTTTTTTTCCCCCCTCCCTTCCCCGCCCGTTCTTCTATCAACTCGGTACAGGTCGCTGATCCAGCGCAGTAACAATCCATGTGTGTAACCGTTCGTTCCCCAAAGGCCTCCCTCTTCATGTCTCCCACAAAAACTGTAAGGCCAGGGCTAGTTCTGTTTCTGTCCGTCTGTCCGTTCCATCTGTCTTGCCTGTCTGACTGACTCGTTGGTTTCTGTGTCCTCTGTGCTCTGTTCGCTGTCTGTCGTGTCTGTTCTGTCGTCTGTCTGGCTGTGCGCGTGCTGCTGAGTGCACTCTCTCGTCGTCCTCGTGACTCTCACGGGGGGGGGGGCGTCTCGCCCCGAGCGCCCAGCAGTCCTGGACTCTGCCCCACGCGAGATCTCCAGTCTCCTCACTGGTCGAGTGCCTGCTCTCCTGAGATCTCTCTGCTCTCTATCTACTTCCGCTTCTCGTGCCTCTGTTTGCCCACCCAGCCGGCGCCCGAAAACCTCCACTGCAGCATGTGGGTATAGTGGTTGTGTGTGGTGGGTGTGTTGTGTTTTGTGTTGTGATGCAGTGTGTGTGCTGTGTATGCACGTGTGCGCACGTTACTGTGGTAGTGTGGTGCGCGTATGTGTGCGAGTAGTGGAGTTTTGTGTGCCGGCGGTGAATGTGTGGTCGTGCCAGGGTGTGTGTGTGTGTGCCACGTCTGTGTGTGCGACGCCATGCCTGGACAAGGTAGCACGACTGGTGCGCGGTGGCACTGCGACGGCAACGGAAGTGCAGCACGACCTGTGTGCGTGTTTTGTGTGTGTGTGTGTGGTGTAAGGTGTATATATATATATATATTGTTATAGAGTGGGGAGGGGGTATATATATTGTGGGGGTGGTGTGTGTGTGTTGTTGTGTGGTTGTGTGGTGTGTGGTTTGTGTTGTGGTGTTGGTGTTTCCATTTCTTCAAAAGTAAGTCACTCTGGTGCCAGAAGGACTTTAACCTGCTGAAACACGATCGTCTGACATACGACGAAGAAGAAGATAGTGTGGGTGTGTGTGGTGTGTGCGAGAGAGAAGAGAGAGAGAGAGAGAGAGAGGAGAGAGGAGAGTAGACAGAGAGAGAGACAGAGAGACAACAGACATATCGATAGATATACAGACAGACCAGACGACAGGATATATCATAGATAGATAGATATAATAGATAGATATATAGATCGATAGATAGTATAGATACAGATGGATATAGAGATGGATGGTAGAGACAAAAGACATGAAAAAATTGATATCAATACGGACATTCCCGCTCTCGTGTCTATATACCTGTGTTCTTCCTGCCAATACGATTTTTTTTTCTCATTTATTTCCAAATATGGCATGGTGAGTCATCAACATACAAGAAGGTAAAACAAAAGGATTCATTGTTTACCTGGGCAGTCCCACTGGGCGCATTTAAGATGTTGACAACTGTTGTGAAGCCAAAGCGATATCAAGATTAAAGTGGGTATAGAGGCAGTTACTGTGATCAGGTCAACGACAAGGAGAAACTACCTCACGTGACTTTTCAAAGATGGAGAGACTGCGGGAGAGCGTGAAGGAGAGAGAAGGGGAAGTGAAAGAGGGGGGGAGGGGGGGCTACAGGGAAAAGATCAGGAATGAGTAAAAAAAAAGCTAGTAGGCAACTGTGTTGTGCGCGCGCGCGCACTCACACACACACACACACACACACACACACACCACACACACACACACACACACACACACACACACACACACGCACGCACGCACGCACGCACGCACGCACACACACACACACAACACAACACACAACACACGCACGCACGCACGCACGCACGCACGCACGCACGCACGCACGCACCACACACACACACACACACCACACACACACACACACACACACACACACACACACAAATACCTAATTTGCAGAAAAACGACAATGTACAATAATGTCCCTGTCATCGCCCACTTTCAAGTCAGTTCCACACGACCTTCACAGCCCACTATCCACACCAGAATACCCCCCGCCCCCCCCCCCCCCTCACACACACACATCCCATCCATACTTCCACACCAGCCCCCCCCCCTCCCCCCCCCCCCCCCCCCCCCCCCAACACTTTACGTTCTTCCTCCCTTCTGCCGGCTTCGTTCATTCCCATACAATTCCTCTGTACAGATTCCCTGATCCAGAGCGGTAACTCAAATTCCATGTTCCCCAAATGGCCCTCTGGCATGTCTCCGACAATAAACGGTAAGGCCAGTCTATTTATGTTTCTATTCGTCTCTCTCTGTGTCTGTCTGACTGTCTGCCTGTCTGTCTGCCTCTCTGTTTGTCTGTCTGTCTGTTTGTCTGTCTTGTCTGTCTGTCTGTCTGTCTGTCTGTCTGTC
>JADBJO010006605.1:10000-12500 GCA_016801955.1 Conus betulinus
TTCGAATTCTTCTTCTTTGAATTCTTCTTCTTTGAATTGGTCTCCTTCTTCAGCAGGAAGACGCTCTGTCAGATATGGAAATGACAGTGAAGTAGCAAGGACAGGGTGGTTTGTAGTGTGATGACTTGACTCTTTGGCACTAAAGGAGATACTCCGTCTGTGAGGACATGGCTGTATAGGACATCATGTAGAGGCAGACTGCGAAAGAAAGATTTGACGTAGGATAGTTAGTTAGTTAGTCAGTCAGTCAGTCAGTCAGTCAGTTAGTTAGTTAGTTTAAAGTCTTTTCATCGTGTCGATGATTTTAGACTCTAACATCAAAAGCAGCAAAACTTTGTTAAAATTTTAACATCATCAAAAAAAAATATTTTCAAAGGGAAAAAAATAACACAGAGAGAGAGAGAGAGAGAGAGAGAGAGAGAGAGAGAGAGAGAGAGAGAGAGAGAGGTAGGAGACTGCAAAGAGATGTGGCCTGTTACTATTGGCCTTGACTGTAGAAGGCAGCGAGAATAGGTAGTCCGTCTGTACTGTAAGAATATGTCTCTAAGAGGCATGGGAATTGGGTAGTCTGTTTGCAATGTAAGGGCTTGTCTCAAGGAGGCATCAAAGAGTGGGTATGTGTATACGGCTGAAAGCCAGTGTGGCTAAGAGGGAGAATCCTTCATTGAGGCTTGAGATAGGCGATCCTCCTTGTGGATCTGCTCCTTTTCCCAGCAGAGGTCATTGACAGTTTTTAGAGCACTGAAGACACTCTCTCTCTCTCTCTCTCTCTCTCTGTCTGTGTCTGTGTGTCTGTGTCTCCCTGTGTGTGTGTGTGTGTGTGTGTGTGTGTGTGTGTGTGTGTGTGTGTGTGTGTGTGTGTGTGTGTGTGTGTGTAATTAGGGAAAGGTATGTAAAAAAGAAAACAAAAAACAGTAAACAAACAAATAAATAAACGAAAACGATTGAAACATAACACTGACACAAAAAAGTGTTGTTTTCTTTTTCTTCTAGGAGGGGGGAGGTTGGGGGTTGTATCCATGAGATAAATATACAACAACCAACAACATACGCTTATCTGTATATGGAATCTACAACAAAATATTCAAAAGTGATAACAACAACAACTCTTACAACATTGAAAAAGTAGAGTAAAACCTGAAACATCTTCCAGATTAAAATGAAATGAGGCAGGGAACAGTAAACAATAAACAGAAAACAAGAAGGGTAACTATTGCTTCCATAAGGAAACCTAACACAGAGTAACTTTTATTCAAGCCTGGCACAGCCTTTCAAAACTGAATAAAGTCAGACAAATACAAAGACGAACAATCCAATAGTGAGGGGAAAACAAAGCGCAGGCCAACAATCCCTCTGTCATCACAGTAATGACTTGGCAAAGATTTGGACTTAAGGGGGGGGGGGGGGGGGGGGGGTTTGAAGATGATGAAAATGGGAATATGAAATTAAAATAATAAACTGTAAATATGAAAACTCTTCACTAGCTGCATGAGGGAACCATCGCAATCCCTTTCGAAGGCAGATTTATTTGTATTGCCTGCTCCTAGGCCTTTCGTCCGCTGGATCGGACTCATCACGGAGACACGGCTGGTTGTGTCTGTGCTCCTGGCGTCAGATAGAGACACACTACAGTCCATAATACTGTGGTGTTCTTACCACCAAGGGTTCAACAAAGAATACAACAGCCAGCAAAGGGTAGTAAATGAAACAAAACGAAAGTCTGGGGAGGAAAAAAGTTTTCTCATGGAAGCAAGAGCTTACCCTACTTGTTTATTGTTTAAAAAACATCTTCAACCGTTCTCTCTCCAACCCCTTCCCCTCACCCACCCCCACCCCCCAACCATCTCCTCCTCTCCACCCACGTGCATCCCCCCCCCCCCCCCCCCCCCACACCCCACACACACACACACTTCCTCTCCTCTACACTAACTGTCTACCCCGGATGAAGAAAAGGCACAACTCCGCAGCCTATCTCCCACGTCCACCCCCCCCCCCACCCCACCCTCCACTCCAACCGCTTTGATTTCTGTCTGCTGTCTCAAAAGTTTATTGAATTTGTCATGCATCGTTATAGGGCCGATGGGCGGTTGGAAGCAAAGCAGCAGGGCCGAGCCCTCGCTACCTGTCATGTGTTGTTTGTGTGAATGCAGGTACCAGCTGACGTCCAGATTTGTGTGTGTGTTTTTTTTTCCCCCCCCCGGGAGGGAGCGAGCGGGTGGATGAGGGTGGGTTGTTGGGATGGGGTGAGGGAAGGGAGTGGAAGTGTGTGCGTGCGTGCGTGTGTGTGTGTGTGTGTGTGTGTGTGTGTGTGTGTGTGTGTGTGTTGTGTGTGTGTGTGTGTACATTTATGCCGACGTACAGGCTTTGATTTTGTGAAAGTTCGTGATAAGGGGACATGATTTATTCACCAACTTACCCTATTTTGAAAAACATCCACAAAATCCGTCGCAATGCATTTCTGTAGCTCCTTTCTGATGATCTCAACGCATCTGTCGTGTCT
>JADBJO010006605.1:17500-20735 GCA_016801955.1 Conus betulinus
CTCGTGCGCAAGAAGATATGCAAGTTAGCATCCGTTCCCGTATGTGCACAGGCGGACACACACACACACACACACACACACACACACACACACACACACGCTCGCGCGCGCGCGCGCGCGCACGCACACGCACGCACGCACGCACACGCACGCACACACACACACACACACACACACACACACACACACACGACTCGAACATATCTGTATATAAGATACCGGATCCCTTGGCGATAACCAATGCCGCCTGTTTCGTTTTAATTCAGCATGAGGGTGTAGCTGGTCCAAATCGTCAAGATGAACATTGCTCTTTACTCACCGATACAAAAAAGGTATAATCGCAACAGGGATGCCACAGCCCATTGCACGCGTGACCCTGCTCTGCCTGAGTAAATGGTCAGCCAGACCTTTGACTCATTCTTTGAAAACTGATCCAGAAACGAGAAAAAATAGGGCCATCGGCTTCCGTGAGGCCGGTACTGCTAAAGACATTACTGACAGCTATTGGTGGATGTAAGGACAGGGGACCAAACCAGGCAGCTTAGTCTTTAAGATATCTATGTTGTATTGGATGGCTTGGCTCCGTTTTAGTCACACAATGAAAACTTCTCCTCTGTCATAAAGAATGCACGTGTCAGTTGCTTCTGTGAGGTTTTCACACTCTCTCTCTGCAAACAAAGTGTATTTTCTCACAAGTAAAAGAAGTGTGTGTGTGTGTGTGTGTGTGTGTGTGTGTGTGTGTGAAGGGGGGAGCGGCAAGGATGGGAGCGGTGTTGCAATATTCAGGCAGCATTTCAAAAGATCTGATTGGTTGACACACTTACATTCAAGCTACCCGTCATTACAAGAGGAATCTAGGGTGCGATGGATATTTTCTTTTCTCACTTCTTTAAAACCTTTAACCCCATCATGGTTCTCAGAGCGTAGGTGTTGGAGACCATCTGTGAGTCATTGTACAGATGATCACGTCCACCCTTTTGGTGCAAACGTTGCACAATGGTTACACAGAGTCTGACGGACGAAGATGTCAGGATCCCGGCAAAATATTTGTTGCATGTAAATTCAGCAGCTGCAGCCACAGGAACCGGTCAAAAGTCACAGAAGAAAAGGCAGGACTGCTACTGTCGTTTAACTGCCGTGTCAAAAACAGTCACCCATTTCTTTCATAGTTAAAGTTTCAGAATGTCACCGGGTTTTTTGCAGTGCAAGTTTGAGACTGTTACTGCTTTTACATAGTTTTTTAAGACTGTCGCAGCGTTTTTCGTAGCTTAAGTTTCAGACTGTCACTCCTTTTTTTTCAGAGGTTTAGTTTGAGACCACTTTTTCACAGCTTATGTTTCAGTCAGTCACCACTTTTTCATGTTTTAAGTTTCAGACTGTCACCACTTTTTCAGAGTTGAAGTTTCAGACTGTCACTCCCTTTTTCGTAGTTCACGTTTCAGACAGTCACCACTTTTTCGTATTTCAGACTATCACTGCTTTTTACAGAGTTGAAGTTTTTTTTCATGCTCCTCAGAGAGCAGTAGAATAGTTCTTTCTTCATTAGATGTTCCTTCCTTGCATACTTTAGTTTCAGCTGTTTCCAAGCACCCTGACAAGTTGAAATCAGGAAAACAGGAAGAGCAAAGCAGCTGCTGCTGTCAGAGTGTGCACTGTGAGTGTCTTCCTACTGCTCTCTGCCTGTACCTTCCACTCTCTACACATTCTCACCCACTCCTTCCCTCCCCCCTCCCCACTCCTTTTCCACTATGGCCCAGTTCTTCTCCCATCTTTCATGATTCCAAAACGACGTCTCAAGGTTATTTTGTTGATCCATGTTTTTTTTTCAGAGATCTTTAAATTGTTTCATATTCTGATGGAATGAACAAAAATCCTAAAGTACGAACTTTTCTTTCGAAGTGAAAACGTAAGTGACTGTTGAACTGAAAAAATTCTGAAATACATCATTAATATCATTTTTAATACATGCACATAAATGTAACAGCAAAGGCAGGAATTATTCTGCAGTCAAAGTATGCCAAGATCAAACTGTAGAAGCAGCCATCTCTCTCTCTCTCTCTCTCTCTCTCTCTATATATATATATATATATATATATATATAATATATATATGGAGAGAGAGAGAGAGAGAGAGAGAGAGAGAGAGAGAGAGAGAGAGAGAATGAGATGTATCTCACCACTCACTCACTCTCCACACTCATGAAAAGAATGTCAATAGAAGCCTGATATGAAAATGATCGAACTAATAGCAAGAGTCATTTCATCGTGATACAAGAAACTGAAACTGAATAAGGAATGTTGCTTGGGCTGCTGCCAAAGAAAAAGATCTTAAAAAATGGAAAAGTGTTCTTTAAAAAGCCAGATCATAAAAAGGTTGGGAGAGGAGGGGTGCGGGGGGGAGGGGGGGGGGGGCTGAAAGGGTGAATTGGCAGGAAGGTATTCTGGAAGGGGAAGGGGAGAGAGGGGGCAGTACTTTGGTAAAACGATTTTCTAAAGAAGCGAGGGTCTTACAAGACATTTCTAACAACGGCCCTTAAGAGAGACATCAGGACTCAGCCAAGATGTACCGTTGGGAGGCGCAGCAGACATCAGACACACAATCTGCGCCCAGAGGGTGTCATAATTCCAACTTCGTCTGCCAGACTAACACTTGACGTTTGGGCCCCAGGGTAACCAGTTTGAGCTCTCTGACTTTGTCGATCAGTGCAGGACCCCGCTGATGTTAATCAGTTTCTTATTGTTGCTGTCATTGTACTCTGAGGCCGTGCTCTCATCCGATGTGTTATGTATTGCGTCTGATCTTTGAAGCATTTTATACAGCTGATCAAGGAAAGTGATTTATTTTGTCAATGGAGAGACAGACAGACAAACACACAGACAGGCAGACAGACAGACAGACGGACAGACAGACAGAAGCAGACAGAGACAGCAAGAGGGAGAACAGAATCAGTTCCATGAAAATCAGTATTAGACGGAGAAAAAAATTCTACCAGCAGTCATTAATTTCAAATCAAAAGCAAATATATTGATACTAGAGGTAAGAAAAAAGGAGACTGCCTAGCTGTTTGTAATTTGCGACATCTGTATTGAATTGTCAGTCAACGATTTCAGCGAGAGACCCAGCTGGTGACTGTAATCTTTCAAGCACCTCACTGTCCCAACCCTTTCTATCCATCCCAACTTCTACCCCACTTCCTTCCCTCCCTATCCCCCCTATCCCCTCCCGTCCCTCAAAA
>JADBJO010006605.1:22040-34540 GCA_016801955.1 Conus betulinus
GAAGCACTGTCCAGATGATGTGCTAAAACAGCAAATGAAAGATATCCAGTGATAACTGGAGGAAAAGGGACATTTTCCAGTATTGCGACCTACAACAAAAAAAATTTAGGCTCGGGATCATGTGAGGATGTGGTAATAACGAAAAAGTTAGATGATGTGACAAAAACCAGTGGCATTATGGCAATAATTTTTTTTTTTTAATGTATTTTAAGTCGAAATGGTGCGGAAAATTTTGTAGTAAACAAAATACTTGTGTATCGGTGGTGCGTCGGAAGGTCAGCTTACTTGAGCAACACTTATTATTATTGATGATTGTTATTACTGGACAATCAGATAGTACGGTGGCGCATAGAAATGGAGTGACGTCGGAAGACATTTTTGCGGTGGAGGGGCCAGCCTGGACAGAAACTAACAAAAAACATGACGGGAGTCCTTTTTCTTCTTTCTTTGCCAACGCCATGGTCTGTACGGTCAGTCCGGCCCTTGTGGTGGGATAGTGCCGTTTTCTCCAGCTCTCGTAGATTGCCGTAGAACTTCGTCATAAGAGCTGTTTTTGTTGGCCACACCTCTCTCCTTGGCTGTTCATGTAATGGCCATTTCTGGAGCACATGCTCCGCTGTCTGTTCTGGACCTGTTGTGCCCGGTGCGGAGCCTCACCGGGACACTTTGTTGCTCTCTGGACAACAGATGAAAGTCATCCTTGGGTGTCCTGGGCGTTGTGATAGTCCAGATGATGCTTCACATCTCGCTGTAGGTGATGCTGTTATTATATTGCTCCACTTCAGCACCCTCCCTCACCAGGTGATCAGCCAAACTCGTTGCCTGGTATCCCACAGTGAGCTGGAATCCATGGAGCACCTCTCTTCTGTTAGTAGCAAACGTTTTGCAGTATTTCGCTGAGGCTTGTAAGTTTGCTGTTCTGAAATGCCTGCAGGACGGAGAGGGCGTCAGAGAGCAAGACAAGCTGACAGGTATCACTGTCTGTGTTCTGCATGATGGAGGCAGCCTGCAGGAGGGCTTGTTCTTCAGCTCTGTAGTTTGTGCAGTGCTTTCCTGTGGCAACACTGCAAGCTGTGGTCTCTCCACTGGGAAATTTGGCAAGGATGCCTGCTCCTCCGTCTGCCACGGCATTAGTGCTGACCCATCGGTATAAACGGAATCCCTGCCTCCTGAGGGTAACGTTCACCGATCATGGCAAGAGTGAGGGTCTCTTTTATTTCATCGTCCTATCTGTCCCCAGGGGGATGAGACAAGGGACAGTGTGTGGAGATCCTGATGTCGGACTGGTTTTGATGTCCAGAGTTCTGGAGTGTTTGAGGGACAGTATGTCATCTGGCAGTTTGTCTTGGTACTGTCGAGTACAGTCTTTTGCTCTCGTGGACGAAACTACTCCTCTTCAAATGATTTTTAAAGTCAGTTAAGCCATCCCGTTTTCTTTTCATTGGATGATCAGGGGAGACTTTGAGACGAGACTACCTCCAATTCGGTAGGGGGGCGACATCCCCAACCCAGCGGATGTCAGGTGGCGGATGGCGAAACGGCCTCCATAATATGGAGGTTAGCTGTGAATAATCCAGGCTCGCCTTGGACGAATAAGCAGCCCCGGACCAACTGGCGGGTGTTCTTACCGGGACGTGGTGGGTCAGCAAGTGGGCACTGATGCCCTCTCGAAATGCCCCAGGTGTCCACACGGGAACTTCATGCGGTTAAGAGGCGCATTCAAACCTCGAGCCTCCTGAGCTGACAGGGTAGGTCCTTGGGCCATGAGCTAAGGGTGGGGTAACCCTGACAGAAAAACCCAGAAGGTTGAAGACAGCGGTCCCAGGTCAGAGTGCACCTTCTTACGAACCATAGTACCGTGCATAATTCGCCGTCATGTCTACACAGCCAGCTCGTTCCACCTCTCTTCCGTCAGTAGCAACTTTTTCGCAGTGTTTTCTCGCTGAGGCTTGTTAAGTTGCTGTTCTGTTGCACACACACAGAGCAAACTCTCTTTATTTACACATACAAGAATGCGCGCGCGCATGCACACACGCACTCTCTCTTTTTCTCTTTCTCTCTCTCGCTTTCTCTCTCTCTCTCTTTCACACACACACACCACCACACACACACACACACACACACACACACACACCACACATATACACATGTCCCTCTCTCTCTCGCTCTACTTTCATTCTCTCTCTCTCTGTCTCTGTCTTTCTGTCTGTCTGTATGTCTGTCTCTCACTCACTCACACACACACACACACACACACACACACACACACACACACACACACACACACACACACACAGCCAGCAAACTCTCTTATTTACTGCACAGAAGAATGCGCGCGTGCACGCACAATAGCTCTCTCTCTCTCTCTCCTCTCCTCTCTCCTCTCTCTCTCTCTCTCCTCTCCTCTCTCTCTCTCACACACACACACACACACACACAACACACACAACACACACATGTCCTCTGTCTCTCGCTCTACTTCCATTCTCTGTCTCTGGTCTCTCTCTGTCTGTCTGTCTGTACTCTCTCCTCTCTCTTCTCTCTCTCTCTCTCTCTCCTCTCTCTCTCTCTCTCTCTCTTCTCTCTCACACAACACGTACGCACGCGTCGCACGCATGCACGCATTCACACGCACACACAACACACACACACCACACACACACACACACACACACACACACATACGCTGCATGCTGTACGTTCATTTGATTACAAGAAAAACATCCCAAAATTATTATAGAAAATCAATCAAGTGATTAACATTTTTAAGTTAAAAGGCGACCAATATGGCTTTTTTTTTTTGTTGGGGTTTCTACCCCACACGTTGGGTAGTATTGAAATGGCTACTGACAGAGCTGCAAAAAAAAAATTGCAAAAAAAAAAAAAAAAAAAAAAAAAAAAAAAGGTGCCAAGGCAAGGCAAGACAGGATAGAAAGGGAATCTATAGAAAGAAACATTTCCATTATCCGTTTACACGAGGGGTATCATTGACCTGGAGTAAGCATCGTGTGGAACACAAAATACAATTATCGCCCTCCATAGGAAGGAGAAATTCTCCAGGTGTCTTAAATGGATTCCGATGGGTTTGGCAAACAAAAATAGCTGTGAATTATAGTAACATTTAAAAATTTTAGACACATTACTTCGCTGGGGTTTTTTTTAGGGTAAAGGCTTAACGCTTCAAAACAAAATTCAGCAAGAATGTTAAATGTCTGTGCGGTGAACAAATTTCAAAACCAACACATTCTTCTGGAATGCCAGAGATTGAGATGCATTTTTACCGGCTATTTCTGAAAGTTCTCTTGACAGTATCCTTGAGAATTTTAGTTTGTTGTTTGATTTTGCAAACTGTTTTACTACGCAGTCCTATGGGACATTTGTTACAGTTTGTGCTATGACTCAAAATAGTTATTTAAAGTTGGTTTTCCCATAACTTTTTTCATTGTATTGTAAAGAACACACACACACACACCACACACACACACACACACACACACACACACACACACACAGTCCTCTCTCTCTCTACTACTTCCTCTCTCTCTCTCTCTCTCTCTCTCTCTCTCTCTCTATCTCACACACACACACACACACACACACACACACCAACACACACACACACACACACACATACACACACACCACACGCGCGCGCGCACATACACACGCACGCACGCACGCATGGGAACGCAGACGAAAACAAATATTAGGATAGAATTCTCTCAGTGTATTGTGTTTAGGTGGTTATTGATTCATTTTTTATAGTGTCTGATATATTCACCATTTTGTTCTTACAGGTTATTGTTGTGCTCTCTCTCTCTCTCCCTCTCTCTCTCTCTCTCTCTCTCTCTCTCTCTCTCTCTCTCTATTTAAGGCAAGTAACTTCACGTAGATTCTCTGCTTTCCGCTCGGATAATCCCGATCGAGTTGCGCAGCATTCTTGTTATTTTTCTCCAGCTCAGTGCAATACGATGGACAGACAATAACCAATGAACTCCTTACCTCGCTACACTCAGCGATGTTTACACCAGAGCAGAATCGGTTATCCACAAAAATTGCTTGCCTTTTTTACCGAAATGCTTCCGATTACATTTCCCTTCGATGTTGTTTCCTGAATGCTTGACGAGGCCATTCATCCACTTCCGACGTCAGTCAGTCAGTCATTCCTCTGACCGCTGGGGTCGTTTGGGGGACGTGACGAGTCGGAGTCGGCCGCAGTTTTCTCTCCAGGCTCTCTGTGTGTAGCTGCCGTGAGATCTGGCATGCTCATTCACACTTCTGGCCGTACGGCTGGGGAATGCGGGGCATGACATTACTGACTGGGCATGGATGGAAACTGCTGTTTGGGATCTACAAACTAGTATTGCGGCGAAGACGGACGATGCCGACATGTATGATTTCGATGAAAATGATTTCTTTTTATGAAAAGATTAAAAATTACTTTTAGTAGGTCCATGTAGAAACGAGATCGCTGTGTTATTCGTTAAATTCTGTTGTTAAAAAATTACAGCGTTGTTTATATGTTGCTTTTTCAGATCGTATATAAAAAAAAGATACTGTGTGTTGCTTTTAATTCGTTTATAAAAAGATACCGTTCACCATACCTCCTTTGCATAAAAACAAACAAACAAAACTTTTCTGATTCATTGTCTTTCTTCATGTCAAATTCTCTTTTTTCTGTCGTGCACTGTATATGTCTCTGTCTGTCTATCTATCTGCCCTCCCTCTCGACCTCCACTCTCGCTCTCTCTCTATCTCTCTCTCTCTCTTCTCTCTCTCTCTCTCTCTCTCTCTCGCTCTGACACGTATGTAATACTCGTTCCCGTGCTCTCTCTCTCTCTCTCTCTACTCTCTCTCTCTCTCTCTCTTCACACCACACACACACACAACACACACACCACACACAAAACACACACCACACACATTGTGGTTTCTTTTCTTCTGGTTTTGTTGTTTTTTGTGTGTTGTTTTGTTTTTTTTTGATAAATACTACCGTCAATGTTCTAAGTTCAATTGTTCCTTTCGGCATGAGCGGTAAATGCAACGGAGCGAAAGTGACAGCACGCTAAACATTAGAACATGAATACACCCAGAGGCCTTGAATCAAACTCGAAAAAAACTAAAACAGCAAGCGAATGTCCATCGGTAATGAAACACACAGGCAATGCATGGTGTGTGAGGCTTTGAAGAAAACAAAAAGTGGATAGAAAAAGAGATGGATGGGCCCCACTAAAAAAATAAATAAATAAAAAAATTTAAAAAAAAAAAAAAACGTCTTTGCTAAAAAAAAAAAAAAAAAGAAAGAAAGAAAAAAAAAAAAAAAAAAAAACACAAAGACAAAAAAAGGAATGTAAAGACGGGGGTGGTGGAGGGAAGAACAAACAACAAACAAACTTTCAATGAAACTGGCATGAGCGGATTTTGTCTGTCCTGATTGTAATCCTGCGTAATTTACTGCCTTCATGACCAGTTGCGAACAGTTTCTGGTATTTTAACATTGTTGACGTTGATGCTTGTAAAGAATTATCTACGTTTTAAAGAAATTTTAGTCGGTGAAAATATTATTTCAGTATACTTTAAAATTCTTGCATGATTCGCTTTTCTCAGTTTAGAATGGCCAGTAACCCATTGTCCGCTACTATTTTTAGATCCCGAGCTGTTCCTAATCCCAACGAAATATATATGAAGGGAGTCATTCATTTACATCGGCGATTATTCGATTTTTTTTTTCAGTCGCACTTTTTTTTCAAGAGATAAAGAAGAAACTGCTCATTGCTGCTTTTAGAAGCGTCCAGATTTTCTTGTATTTCACCAACTGTTCTCCACGTACAGTAAATGTCTGTCTTTAAAAAAAAACAAACAAACAAACAAAAAACGCCCATTTCATCAAATATATCAGAGGCAGGTAGCTTCACACACACACACACACACACGCACGTACACGCACGCACGCACACACACACACGCGCACACACACACACACACACACACAACACACACACACACACACACACACACACACACACACACACATACACACGTATTGTTAGTAGACTACTGTATTAATTTCCCGTTTATTCCAACGTTGTTTGCTTGTTTTTGTGTGTGTGTGTGTGTGTGTGTGTGTGTGTGTGTGTGTGTGTGTGTGTGTGTGTGTGTGTGTGGTGTGTGTTCTGTTAAGTTATGTATTTTGTATTTTGTATATATAGGCCTTTTATGCTTTCTGTTGTTATTGTTTTTCGGAGTGGTTGTTTGCTTGTTTTTTAAGTGTTTTCTGGATATGACTAATGTACAACGTTTTCCTTATACCCCGAGAGTGTCGTGGAAATAAAATTCTGATTTTGTGGTTCAGAGCTCAAAACTCAATCTTCCGATCTTTACAGTAAGTCCTTTAGTTCAAATATCATCTGCAGTGTTAGTAACACTTGGGTCGTTCAAATTCAGCTTATTTAAAGATAATCAATATTAAAACCAACTTAAGACTGAAGTGTGTAACAGTCAAGCGGTTAGAACAGCCACTCAATCTGAAGGTTGGGGGTTGTGAGTTCTGCCACACGCCATAATAGAAGTATACACTAAAGCGCTGGATACTCCATGTAAGAGTTTTGACGCGTAGCGTAAAACCGAGAGGTGGATTACATTAAACTGAATATAGATCAACTGAACAATCCCTCCCCAGATACATTTAACTTTTTTTTCTTTAGGATTTCTACCGATGACATCACTCACAGCCTAGGAATACATGAACTATCCCATACTAGACTGTGACACTTCAGGTCTTGGAGCTCACCCGTGATCCTATGTTTGCGACAGCTGGTTTTCCCAAAGCAGTCCCAGTCTTTTCAGTTTAGCCTGTCCGCATTGAACCATCCAGCATGTATCTTGGTGGGCATATGAAAGAGAAGAAAGGGGATCAGCTTTCAGACACAATATAGACTCTAAGAACAACCCAATTGTGGCCGCTGTCTCAATATACTGAAGGCTTTGGCGCATCAGTTTGTGTGTGTGCAGCCTGTGGAGTGGGCATATTCGTACCTCCCATGTCAATATAATGTTAAGAGAATTGCTAGCGGCTGAACCGCTGTTGTGTACATATATAGGCATGTAGAAGCTGTTGCACGTGCTCTAAAGGACCTGTAATTCATATCAGAACTCGGTGGGCTGTGAAAACAAGCATGCAGCTGGATGCGTGGTTTGGAGATGAGAATTTGATAGCATTTCCTGTCGCCCGCTGCAATGCCGTGATAAGCACACAGAGATTGCATTCTCGTTGAAGACCTCTCCACAAATGTTAGAAAGCAAAATGTGTAATATGTACCGAAGGCACATCCCTACTGAAAGCTTTCGTACTGATGTTAGAAAGCTAATATGTGATATACCTTGAATTCCGTCCCCCTAAGAGGCTTCCTGGTGTAATAAGCTAATGAATAATTTACTCTGAGAGTGCTGTAAATTCCTCCTTCATTGATATGTTAAAGCTAATTTGTGTGATACTGTGAAAGTACTTCCCTCTTTAAGGTCTTTCGAGATGTGAAAAAGTGGATTTATGAAACATAATTAGTAAATTTAACGAGACTTATCTGTTAGTTAAGCTTAGATTGAAATTATTTAGAGTCTAGTGATGGGAATGAACAATTACGTGAGATGTGATGCGCGCACATCTAGCCAGTATTTAGACACGAATGACCTCTAAAATACATTCAACAAACAATGCCTGGTAGGGTAAGCAAGAATCATCCAGAGCCGAGATGGGAGGGCACGTAATTGCTTATTCTCATCACCAGACTCAAAATAATTACAATTTAATCTCAAACTTACAGGTAAGTCTTGTTAAATTTACTAATCATAAATCGTCTAGCGATTGGTCATTCACAATGACGTGAGACTGCAGAGTTAGAGGTCATGAGTACTGAATCAGTCATAAAAGCAAAATAAACAAGTTGATGGATTTTGTTTGTCAACAATTACACAAGAACTGTAAAGTTTCCGGTAATCCCAAAACAATTTGCAGTATGCCATGCCACACTTTCAATCAGTCACTGGGCCAAGCTGTACCATGAAGCATCAGTCAGTCACTGGGTCAAAACTGGACCCTGCAGCATTCCTACTTCTTATTTACAAAACTGTCTAGAACTGATTGTCCCAAAGATTTCTTAAGCACAGGTTTGCAGCAGAACTAGGTTAAAAGTGGTCTGTCTAGACCACCCAGCCGCTCTCATTATGCAGTCAATAGGTACATCTCAGCTGATGTGCAAGCTGCTCTGGTGCTGTGAGCCGAAGAAACGGCTGATATCCACCCAAGCTATCCTCAAAACAGTTTTAATTCACTTGGATATAGTGTCTCATGAGACTTCACTGTCGGGTTTTGACAAATGAAATGACAATTGTTATGAAGAGTTGTTTCCCTTTCCTCAGAGACTGTCACTTTCAATAGGCCTACTGTCTAAAGTGGGTAACAATACACAAGTTTTTATTTTACAAAAGACTAGTTCTAACGGTTTGCACATGTGACCCTGTTTTAGTTCGCTTCAACACAGCACTGAACACTAAGACACACTTGTCATCTTTCAAACTTACATCATTACATTTTAATGTGTGGATTTTTTTTACCCTTCTGACCAGACAGCAGAGCTAACAACATAACCAGTCTGAGGGTCAAATGCTAAGAGTCATCTTTCCTACCTCCGGCCAACCAGGTAAGTATTGTAGTACATCATCCACATCCCATGTATCTTGACATTTGGGAGTGGAGTGGAGGGTCTTTCTTCAATCACCCCTTTCACCAGACGACACACTAATGGGTGACTGCCTACGGTTGCTAATAAGTAATGGACACTAAGGCTGCGTCCCCGTCAGAGGTCACTCTCTCTATCGAACAAACAAACCTGATATATGATAGACATTGCCTCTCTACAAATGTTTGTGTGAAGTACTGAAATTAGTTTACTTTGAAACCAACGGTTGAACTAACAATATCGGTAGTGATCTAAAGAGAGTAAAATTAGGTATACAAGGTTTGTTTTAATCGTTACATATGGCTAACACATGTTTTATACATTTCCGGGTTAGGCTATTCTGCTGATAGCAGACATTCTGCTTTTTTTTTTTTTTCTTTTTTTTTGCGGTGAATGGGAAAAAAAAAAAAAAGAAAACAATCCAAGAGATTTATTGGGTAATGTTTCAATTTTCCAACTGTTTTTTCACAAAATTGTATAAAAGTAGACTCGTTTTCGAGAAAGTGTTTCTCATTATCGTTGAACGCTGTGTGTCAATCACGACTGGGCTACCGGCGCGCGCTTCGTTTCCTTGGCTCTTTGAGTCTTTAGAGTTCAGTGGCGCGCTGTCTTTGGAGGCCGAAGGGTTTTCACCGGCTGTGAGTAGAAGGTTTGTCTTGTTGACTGGAAACAGTGTGGTGGTATTGAACAGGACATGCTACTTTGAATCCAGGACTTGTTGAGGTAAAGTGAGCTCTGTGGTTGCTTTCCTTTTCTACTTCTTTTTTTTTCTTTTCAGATCTCTCTCTCTCTCTCTCTCTCTCTCTCTCTCTCTTTCCTCTCTCTCTCTCTCTCTCTCTCTCTCTCTCTCTCTCTCTCTCTCTCTCTCTCTCTCTCTCTCTGAGTTTACCTTCGTCCAATACTTTCTGCCTTTGCGGATCATTCTTCTGTCTTTGTTCTAAATAATTTTCATATACATTTCTGATAGCAATTCATGGCCTACCGGCTTTTCTTGTGTGTGTGTGGGGGTGTGTGTGTGTGTGTGTGTGTGGAAGGGGGTGTTGGTGTATGTGTGTAGTATGGTGTGTGTGTGTGTGTGTGTGTGTAGTGTGTGTGTGTGTGTGTGTGTGTGTGTGTGTGTGTTCTTGTGTGTGTGTGTGTGTGTGTGTGTGTGTGTGTGTGTGTGTGTGTTGTTTTGATGTATGTATTGTTGTTGGGTGTTATGTGTGGAATGGTGGTGTGTGGGTGTGGTGGTGGTGGTGTGTGTGTGTGTGTGTGTGTGTGTGTGTGTGTGTGTGTGTGTGTGTGTGTGTGTGTTCGAAACCATTTCATGTCTTGCGGGGAGGGGGGGGGGGGGAGGGAGCATGAAGACATTACAGTCTGTCCTCCCCCAAATTTGCTATGCACACACGTTTTCAGAAGTTTGTGTCGGCCGGAGTGGGATCAATGGCTTCATTGTTCAACCTGCGCAAGTAACAGCACTTGGCAACGCAACATTGTTATTCAGTTCTCTGACTGCATATCTGTCTGTCTGCCTGTCTGCCTGTCTGTCTGTCTGTCTGTCTGTCTGACGGCAAGAGAGCTGAACACATGTTGGTTAGTCCATTCGTGTCGAACTACTTGTAGCGTCAGCTATGAGAAGCGAGTAAACGTTGGAATTCCAGGCTGCAAAACACTGACGAAACGGAAAAACCCTTCAACACTCTCACCACCACCCAGGGTTTCGTTTCATCAATCTTTATTTACGAGGATAATAGATAAGCACTGATGTGCTTTTTTTACATCCAGTCCTCGCCCTGAGTAGGGTCAACAATATAAAATAAGATGAGGTAACAAAGGAAGCATGCAAAAAGTCCAGCAGAAGAACCGAGAGAGAGAGAGAGAGAGAGAGAGAGAGAGAGAGAGAGAGAGAGAGAAGAAGAAGAATATAAGCATACCGATAGAATGACAAGAGGGCAGGAGGTAGTAGGAAACACACACACACACACACACACACCACACACACACACACACACACACACACGCGCGCGCGCGCGCGCGCGCGCGCGTGCGCGTACTCACATAAGACATACTTAACTAAACAAAATAACATACATGTGTATTTTCAAGTAGAAAGACACTTTCTAAATAGTCAGGTACATACATAAGGCAAAGAGGGTGGTGGTGGTTGGTGGTGGATTTATGGCGGAGTATGCAAGTACTGGCACATAAGATGGTTGAAGTAATGGTGTTTGAAGGTTGATATGCATTGGTGTTGTTTTTGGTTGATTCAGGGAGCGAGTTCCATTGACAGGAACCTGAATATGTAAACTGGATTTGAATAAGTCAATTCTAGAACAGGGACATGAAGTTTGGGTAGAGTCCTTGAGGAATTAATTGAGAATCTGTGAACTAATGTTGAGGGTGCCTTCTTAGACACAATCTTGTGCATTATGATCCCTTTGTTGTATTCTAATCTCAGACTTAATGGGAGAACTTCAATCTTTGTATAGTCCGAGTCCAGAAGACTACTGCTTTTTAGGAGGACTAATTTGAGTGCTCGCTTGTGTAGGCTTAACAATGGTTTGAGGGTGTTAGCGCTAGCACAGTCCCATAGAGTAGATTCATAGTCTATGTATGATTGAATATGAGACTGGAAAAAGAGCTTGCGTGAATGCAGGTCGAGGAAGCGTTTGATTCTGGAGAGTTGATAAACTGTCTGTGAAACTTTTTTGCATAGTGAGGTTATGTGAGCTTGCCAACTCATATTGTTATCAATTGTTATTCCTAGCACTTTGAGGATATGTAACCTGTTCAAACGGGATTTTTTGTACAAGAGGAAACTTAATAGTGAGATTCTGTCTTTTTGCCTGGTTGTGATAAGCATGGATTTAGTTTTTTGAGGGTGAAGCGACATGTGATTTAGTTCAGTCCATTTTAACGAGGTCATTCGCACTTTCTTGTAAAGTGTGTGCAAGAACAGTAACATCAGAATGATTTGTTTGTATTGTTTTATCATCAGCAAAGAGTTCACAGGTGGATGTGATATGGAAAGGTAATCATTGATGTAAATTGTGAACAGTTAGGGACCCAGGATAGAGCTTTGTGGGACGCCATAGGAAAGTGTTTGAAATGAAGATAAAGTTGTATTAATTTTTACACATTGTTGTCTATTTGTGAGATATGAGTGAAAAAGCGTAAGAGTTTTTGTGGATAAGCCATACAATTTTAATTTTCTAAGAAGAAGGTTATGGTCTATCACATCAAATGCTTTTTTTAAATCAATAAACAGGGCACCACAGTATCTGTTGTTGTTAATGCTATTTAGCCAGTCATCAACCAGGTTGATTAGGGCTGAGTGGCATGAATGGTTGTGTCGAAACCCGGACTGTCTTGGATGAAGCAAGTGGTATGTATTAAGGCGATGTAATGTGTGTCTGTGTATGTGTTTTTCAAAGGTTTGGAAACAGTGGAAATGATTGAGATTGGTCTATAGTTTTCCAGGGACTGAGCTGTCACCTGCTTTGTAGATAGGTATGACTTTCGCTCTTTTGAAACTATCAGGAAAATTATTTTTTTGTCGATGCATAAATTGAAGATGTATGTTAACGTATCTGTAATTGCTGGAGCTGATAGTTTGAGGATTTTGCCGTCTAGGCCACCCACCCCGCAGGTACCTGACTGTTTTAGGTGCGTTAGGTAGTGATAAACTTAAAAAAAACTGTTACTGGTGGAATATAAAGTTCAGACTTGATGTTTTTTATCTGGCAGTATTGATTCAGTTTTTGAAGGTCGTTTGATCTGGAT
>JADBJO010006605.1:37040-49540 GCA_016801955.1 Conus betulinus
CATCCTTTTTTAAACTCGATTGTTGGGACTTTTTATGATGATGTCAGATATAAAACACTTTACAACGGAATCCATGAAAACTTTCTCCATACAACATTTCAACCAAGGTAATTTTTGAGCCCAAGAAAGAGATACACGTTCTGCATCTGATCTAGCACTTTTACAAAGACATATTTTGAAACAATCTTTGAGCGGTGTAAAAAAGAAAAAAATATTGATGATATGATCTTTTCATATCTGTGTACGAAATTGATTTGAGGAGTTGACAGCCCTGATATTGCCCCTTGTCAGCCCACCTTTTCCACACAATATCATGTAGGCTACACAGACTAACAACGCACGCAGTGTTAGCTTCTACTTCACATTCACACATACAGTACACTTCATATCTACAGACCTGCTAAGTCCAAGTGCCATATATTAAAAGATCTTAATTGTAAATTTGAAAAAAAAGATAGTTTCATACCTCGCTTCACTGCATCTTGCCTAAGGCCATTTCTGTGTCTTTCCAGTGGAGAAAAAACAAACAGAAGTACTGGAACAGTCTTCTGTGAAAAGAGACAGCGACATTGACCCCCGTTAGATCACCATGGAGACTCTGCTGTTGGCTGTTGGCTTCCTCCACCTTTCCATGGGCACATTGTACACTGTGCGCCCTAACAATCGTTTGACCTTCACCCCTACAGCCACAGTGAACTTGAACAAGCACGGTGTCCGCGGCTTCGGACGGTGTGTACTGACGTGCAAAGTTACGTCAGGCTGTAACAGCGTCAATATCAAATGGGACAGTGTGACGTCATCGCTGACGTGCGAGCTGCTGACCGTGTATCTGCACGAGGCGCCGAACAGTCTGACGTCAGTAGCAGGGTGGACCTTCATACAGGAAGGTAAGCTGTCAATGGTCCGTGTTTTTGAATCAGCCGATATTGGCTAACGCATTTGGTTGTTTTCGTTTAAAAGATGTTCTGTTTTCGGGTCAAAAGGTTATGTGATACCCAGATGATGATGATAAGAAAAAAACCGTTTTTGAAGACTCCATCATTAACAAAGAGAGGGACGGTCAGCTGAGCCTAGTCCCATGTGTGTTTGTTTGGGTTGAATGTTGCAAAGTCCGTGTCAGAGCTTTCTACAGGAAGGTAAGCTGTGAATGGTCTGTGTCAGAGCTTTCTACAGGAAGGTAAGCTGTGAACTGTCTGTGTCAGAGCTTTTTACAGGAAGGTAAGCTGTGAACTGTCTGTGTCAGAGCATTTTCTACAGGAAGGTAAGCTGTGAACTGTCTGTGTCAGAGCTTTTTACAGGAAGGTAAGCTGTGAACTGTCTGTGTCAGAGCTTTCTACAGGAAGGTAAGCTGTGAACTGTCTGTGTCAGAGCTTTCTACAGGAAGGTAAGCTGTGAAACTGTCTGTGTCAGAGCTTTAGACATGAAGGTAAGCTGTGAATTGTCTGTGTCAGAGCTTTACACATGAAGGTAAGCTGTGAACTGTCTGTGTCAGAGCTTTACACATGAAGGTAAGCTGTGAATTGTCTGTGTCAGAGCTTTAGACATGAAGGTAAGCTTTGAATTGTCTGTCAGAGTTTTATACAGGAAAGTAAGCTGAGAATTGTCAAAGCTTCATACGGGAAGGTAAGCTGTGAATTGTCTGTCAGAGTTTTATACAGGAAGGTAAGCTGAGAATTGTCAGAGCTTTATACGGGAAGGTAAGTTGAAAATTGTCCATGTCAGACTGCTAAAACAACGAAAAAAATGCATTGCTTGCTCTCTTTGGTCCCCTTCCACACGCTCACATATATTCTGTTTCTTTCTTTGTCTGTCTGTTTCTCTGTCTTTTGTCTCTGTCTCTGCTCTCTCTCTCTCTCTCTCTCTCTCTCTCTCTCTCTCTCTCTCTCTCTCTCTCTCTCACACACACACACACACACACACACACACACACACACCCACCCACACCAACCCCCCCCCCCCCCCACACACACACACCAACAGTGGACGACATAACCCAGTCATTCCTGACTTGGTTACAAGGTGGACGACAAAAAGACCCAGAGAATACCCCATCTTTCAGTTTCATCAAAGGGACATAACTGCGCGCGGACTAGTTCATACACTCTGCAACACTCCTAAGCCATGAGGTCACAGTGGCCAGGGGATAGAATTAAGCAGGCAATAAACTGAAGACCTGGGCAAACGACGTACTTTCCTTTCGCAGACACTTGTTCCGCCAGTTCGTTCATAGTCACGGAGCAAAGAAACCGTTGTACTAGCCATATACATACACACTTCTTGTCTGAAACCTTGCTGGCAATCAAAGCAATCCGTGGGGTCCTTTCTGCACTCGTACACGTACTTCCCGAGACTGATTCAGCACTGTTGTTGCTCTGGTCATGCCCCCGATGTGCGAAGTCCGATCGATGTGGCCAAGGTTTCATGCTGAATACGTGTGAATACACCCTGTTTAATCAACCTAACAAATATATCATTTTGCACGTTTCTTCAACAATTTCTGGATTCCTATGTATAGAGTGCATTATGTAGCGGTTTGCACATTTTTGTCCTGCTCTAAACTCTGCCTGTGTGCCTGGTACTATGTCAGTGCCCCCAAAGTAAGGATATAATATAAATTGTTCTGCTTTGTTGAAAAGCTGATGTGTAACATTTTCTGTTCAAGATGAGGACAGAGATAGACTAATGTCATTAGATCTTTCTTTAAGAAAAAAAAAAAAGAAAGAGGTGACGGCGTTTCTACACCACATATTTGAGAATGCCACTGTGAAAAAAATACCTGGCAAAGGTGTCGTTTTTTTTCCCCCCAAATAAGAAATCACGCAAGATCTGTTCTTCAAGCAGTTGCATTATTCACAGAACTTTATCTTAACCACAAACTTTACAAGAATTTAAACTTTTTATAGTTGTTCAGATCTGATTTTCAATGATGGCTTGGTCAACTGTGTCAACTTTCAGTATTGTACCAGGATTTATGGCATGGTTAGACAGATTTGACAAATATTCGTTAGAAAAATATTCGTTTGTTTGACTTGAACGTTTGATTGAAGTGATCGTGCCACGTGTTGTCATAATTTTTGACATCAGGCTATTTTGGATTTTTTTTTTATATTACCAACATTTGATTTCTTTTTAAAACACCGTTGGCAGCGTGTACAACTCGTAAAGGCATCTGCTTTTGCTCTTTTGTACGCTTTTTTTTTTTTTTTTCATTAATTAACGTTTGACATCTTTTGTTGTTCACAAGAAAATCTCAGCAGTTCGGTTTTGATCTTTTTCGTCAAAAAAAAAATTATGTCTTTTTGACTTCATTTTTTTTGTTAGATCGGTTACATTTACTGTCAGACCGTCTGTACTGTTGTTGCTACAGAAAACATTAGTTTTTCCTGCAGGATGCTGCTGACTGCATGTGCACCACCAACAAGCACACTGTAACTGACAGGGAGGAAGGGAAAGTGTGGAAATTTCATAGAAGGTATTCATTAATCAGAGGACGTTTTTTTTATGATGTTCTTTTTTTAAAAAAAAAAAAAAATCAATAATTTCTTCCCACCCTTGCCCCTCACCTCACCCTTTTTTCTTTTTTTTTCCTATTTTATTTTTTGTTTTGGGTCTCTACCCTTGAAGACAAATTTTTTTCCACTTTACGTTAATGAGCATGGTGATTATCATTATAAATAGAACTTATATAGGGTCTATCCTCGATTAGAGAGACCAAATTCTGATCATTTTCCACTCCATGCTTTCGTTTACGCCACGGGCTGTCCGTACTAATTGCACAATTCCGGCCTATATTAACGAATGTATTTATCGTGAACGAAAAGAATCGGAATCAGATATGTATTCTTAAAACTCTCTCTCTCTCTCGTCTCTCTCTCTCTCTCTCTCTCTCTCTCTCTCTCTCTCTCTCTCTCTCTCTGAGTTTTTGTTGAAATATAATACCGCACGTATTGGGCCATGTGATCTTCAGAATCCTGTAAAATGTTTGCCCATTGGTCAATGCTTGTGGCGCCGTTTACCTCTTGGGACAGAGAAGGAGAGAGCGGGTGCAACTGAAAACGGGAATGGTTGAAACAGTGTGGGGGGGGGGGGGGGGGGGGGGGGGGCAGAAAGTCAAGGCAAGGACGGGAGTGTGTGGGGATGGAGTCGGGGTGGAAGATGGAGTGAGAATGGGGGTGCTGTACTGTAGTACACCTGCACGAAGGTTACTACTTATTTTCAAAACATATCTATGTGGGGCGTGGGGGGGGGGGGGGTTGTTGAGGAGTGGGAGGGGAGAATACAGTAGGGGGAAGATGTAGAAGACGAATGGGAAAGCAAAGAAACAAACAATAATTATCGAACTCACGAATGAGCCTTCCACGATGGTACACATAGCCGTTCTGTTCCGTGCCAATACATACGTGTCTCAAATTTGGCTTCGTGGTGCAATCTCTCGGTAGTCTACATAATGGCAGTTCCTGTCCACCTATGGCACTGCGATATATTTTATTTAGTGGCAGCTATGTTACTGTTCAGTCATGACACTATATGTTCTTTTCTTACATAGAATAGTGTCGTCAAACATGAATTATGGTACTGATTTACTCATTTACTAAAACTGGTTCACTATGCCCCTGTGATAATGGAGATTAACTTCTTTAATGTAGTAGAGTTACTGTAATTCACAGAACAAGAAAACTTCTGTCTTTAATAACAGTGATATCACCGCAGACTAATGATAAAAGAAATTCACTTCTCAAATGATGGAGAGATACAAGAAACTTGCATCTTAAATGATTATCATGTTACTGTACACTTATGAGACGAGAATTTCACTTCGTGGGTGATCTTGCTGTTACTGCACTTTCATGAGACAAGGAAATTTCCTTCTTCAGCAGTAGTGAGGTCACTAAATACTCATGAAAACAGAAGATCAGAACTAGAACTAAGTCGCCTGGATAGGAGGGGGGGGGGGCGACGACAGGGACTTATAAGCTGCACGTAGAAAATTAAAGCAAAAACAACCAATGAATAGTTTCCACGCCAGAGTGGCCATCTCTGCCGTCCTCTCACTCATGCGTCAAAAGGCGGTATAAACATGAGCATCATCGGTGGTGAAACAGAATGGAGAAATTGAACAGGTTACACGGTCGAAGCCGCTACTGATGGTAATTCCGTGTCGAGCCAATCAACCGTCGGAGAGGTGTGCCCCCGTTTATTCAAGGACACATTCCTATTTACCACTATCTTTCGCTTTCGGTGAGCTTAGAACAGCAGCCAGTACTGTTAGGGTCGACGCTTCTTTGGTGTTATTGTTTGCCTGATCGATGTCCTTTGTTTTCTTTTCTTTTTTTTTTTCTTCTTCATTCCTTCCTTTCTTTCAATGTTTCTTTCTTTCTCCACTTTTTTTCCCCCTTTGCAGTAGATATGCACATTCCGCTTGCAATCATGACGCGCAGTTTACATGCAAAAGATCACGAGCTCACGATTTTTTTTGTTTGTTTGTTTTTTTTTTTTTTTTTTTTTTTGTGCTTCTCGAAGATGATAATCATGATAATCAAAGTAACGATGTAAATAATCATGTAAATGATGATAATGATGATATAATGACAGTAATAATAATAATGATGATGATGATGCTGATAAAAATAGTAGTAGTAGTAGTAGTAATAGTGATTAGTTTGATAATGAAGATAATAATAATATTAACAATAATGATAATAATAGTAATAATAATGATAGCAGTATTAGTAACAGTAGTAGTATAAGTAAAGATAATGATACTGCAAAAAATGCATTGTAGCTCAAATCTACCACATTTAAGCGCTTTGAAGGTTTTCATTAGCATTGAGGCTGGGATGGCGTAGATGGTAAACTGATACAGTCACAGCAGGATGACAGCAAAAAGAAGTTAGCGAACAGCAATCCAAAACATGACGTGCAGCATGTGGCATGTTTTAGGCCTGTCCTAGCAAATATGCGCACCCTGGCAGAAAAAAAAACCCAGATTGTCTTAGTATTCAAGGACAGATTAGTCCATTGATGGTGAAGGGCTAAAAGAGAAAAGGCAATTTTCTTTCTCACCCTCTCCCCCCTACCACCTCTTCGATTCCAAAAAAAAAAAAAAAAAAAAAAAGAGCGAGGAGAGTGGAGGCTTACTACGCACACTCAACAACTCCCCAAAAACAATGAAACTTGGAGCCATGCGATTTCAGCTGCCGACCTTACGGCGTTATATTGAGTAGGGGAGAGGAAAAGGGATAGGAAAAGGGAGAGCGAGGGGGAAGCGAGAGAGACTAGAGACAGAGACAGAGAGAGAGAGAGAGACATGGACTGTCGCCAATGGACTTTTGCTGAGCGGACTGTCGCCGAAGGGGGGTAGTTTTTTTAACATGAAGGGAAATTTCGGATATCACCAAGGTAGCTCTCACTCGCTCTCCCTCCCTCCCTCCCTCCCTCCCTCTCTCTCTCTCTCTCTCTCTCTCTCTCTCTCATAAACATACACACACGCGCGCGCGCGCGCGCGCGCACGCACACACACACACACACACACACACACACACACACACACACACACACACTGCAATGTTGTATCATTAGATTATGAAATATCATTTCAAAGCGAAATTCTTTCACACCTTCTGGTGGAGACAAAAACATTTTCATTGTTCATCATCATCACGGCTAAGGTGTATGTCAGAACGGGAATGATCAACCCTACCGAATACATAATGATATGTCTCATGATTGTGAAATACTCTCTGAAGTTAGCGATTATCTTCATCGGTTAGATTGGACAAAAAAGCCCCCCTTCTGCATTTATCCCCGGGTATAGACATAATCCATGGCGAAAGTACTGTGTTTACTTGGTAGACGTACGTCCACACGGCGAAAATCCACTCGACGAAAATGGGTCACTTTTGAGTTTGTTTTTTTTTTAAACAACTTTTCACAGTGGTTTTCATTCAGGCAGTCAGGCAGGACTATCATAAAACGTGTAACCCTGTGCAACTGTATATTTCCAAGACAGTCTAAGAATGGATTAAGGTGGGAAGTGGCTACTGTTGGCGAGCGAACTCTTCCAGACTGAGGGAGCTTCTTCTGCTAAAGAACGGTGACTTCAACTTCTGCTCTTGAACGCTGAACTCGAGAATACTGCCATTGCTGAACATGGTCTACAGAAGGGTATCTACTCCAAGCAGATCAGAAAGATAGGCAGGGTGTGTCGAGGGAATGAAAATAAAAGACACGCAGTCATGACGACCTGATCTTGATAGCTCACTGTGGACTGCCGATGCTGGGGGCTGCAACAGGGCGTTCTCATGTGTGGCTATGTGTGGGGTTGTCTCCCTGAGCGGCGTAGGGGCGGCGCCACTCGGAAGGCATGGAGCTGAGAGACAAAGGAAGACAAGACATCCGATGTCCTGTCGAATTCAGAAAGGTATGGGCGTGTGTGTGTGTGTGTGTGTGTGTGTGTGTGTGTGTGTGCGCGCGCGCGCGCGCGTGCGCGTGCTTCTATTGTGTTTTGTTAGCAGTGACTGGCGCTCTGTGGCAAGTCAGCTGAAAATGAAAACGAGGTGGGAACGCTTCATATTTCTGTACAAACCACATATGTTTTTCAAAGCAATGGTTGTTGACTGAAGGTGATGTCTGTTTCCACAGACCCTGTGTACGCAGACTCTTCCTGGGCTCTGGCTTTCCGTGTGACCCCCGGAGTCGGCCAGAACGTCTGGAACACCTTCCAAGACGATGGTCGTCATGACGACGCCTTCGAAATGCGGGGCTGTGTAAAGGCCACCAGTACCCTCCCCTGCCACAGTCATTTCCGAAGCTACATCCCTAGATCATTGGACCAACATCAATCACGTAAGTCTTCCCCCGAATTATCATTATTACTTACTGTTGATTTGATTGTTTGCCTTTTCCTGCCTCATCTTCTGTGCCCAACCCACACCCCCCGAATTATCATCATTACTGTTGATTTGATTGTTTGCCTTTTCCTGCCTCATCTTCTGTGCCAACCCACACCCACACTCCCACACTGCCTGCCACCCAGCTCCAGCGCCATCCCCAGTGGTGATGTTTATCGCTGGATTTCGAGAAAACATATATAAAGGAGGATTCTGTCTCTTTACCACAACATACAGTTAACAGTTCGAGTTAATGGACAGGTAACAGAACGGTTGTCTTTGGAACATGCGTGTAGATAAGGGGGCCGTATCTTCCATTATTTACGTTATTTGTGATCTGAGGTTGTGGCAATAACGATTCGTGGGAACCACCATATGAAGGTATTTCTTTCTATTTAACGTTGCATACGACAGAATTTCCTGTTCGCTAACGACACTTACTTAACGAATACTGGAGGAAAAAAAAAAAAACATTGTGCAGAGTATGCTCTCGTTAGCAAATGTTTGGACAGTTTCGTTCCCACGTTAACGAAGAAATAAAGGAGTTTGGCCAGGCTCTATGAAAAACTCCACCGAACGTTTCTTACGATGCTTGAAAATAAACTGGAACTCTGATGAAGTTAAGATATAAGGCACCTGGCTAACAACGGGCCTAAAACATTTCCAAGCGATGAATTCCAACGACAAGTTTGAAAAGATAGTGGCCTTGTTTAAAAATTTGGTTCAAGAGATATGTTAACTCGCTGGTGAGAGTTGCTGTTCTGAAGTCTTTGATTTTTTATTTTTTCAAAGCTGATCACCTGTTTATTTTGTTACCTTATCCCTTTCATGATTTTATAGCAGGTCTTCAAAAGTGGGATTTTACTCAGTGTTGCACGGGAAACAAAGACGAGATTAGTTGGAAGACAATACATGAAAGTGTTAAAAAAAAAAAAAAAGAAGAAGTCGTTTTAATGTCATCGAAGTTAAAACATGTTTAATGTTTGCTAAACGTACATGCATAAGCAAACTCGATTCTTTTCAGCATAAATGGAAAAGCATTTGTACCAAGTTTTTTTTGTATAAAGTGAACATGTACGGGTTACATATATTACTCAGTCAAGGACAAATAAACTGTTTTGGGTTCTTGTTTCCAATGCGTATCACCTATTTTAGGGAAAAAAGAGTGCATCCTAAATAAGTAAATGTCTGCTAGTTGGACCTTTTCTAAATAATGAACACTTTAAACTTAGAAACGAATCAGCAAATTGGATAGACATTGGCATTCATTACACAGCAAACTTTCAATGTGTACATGGCATATCTTTGTCCCAAGCAGAATTTGATAATCCTTTCCAAATCAGCATTAATTTCTTCACATGTGATATTGTTTATTATGCGTGAGACATGACCGAACAAAACTTTCAAATAATAGCACATTTGATGTGCTAAAAGATCATTTCATCTACCAGAAAGGCACGAGCCTTTGTTATCGTACCTCAAATAAATACCTGACTGTTGTGAGAAATGGAGTGATAAAGTGAAGGGTGACATAGCTTGAAAGAATTTCTGAAGTAAGATTAAAGTGGTTTCAAGCGAGGATTGAAAGTCTACTTTTGCGTACAAATGCTACAGAAAAGAATGTGGTGGACTTTCTGCCACACATAAAACGAATCTATAAAATGCTTTGGGAACATGATATTATAAAACTATTCTTGTTTAAATTCATCGTAGAACTTAATGAAAAATGCTCAGTGAAAATGGAATTCGACACAGAACTTTGTAGTTTAAGGTACACAGTTAGATTATGATGATGTATTAAAAAAAAAAAACAGTTCTTTTAACCAAATGGGTTATTTTACAATGCAAGCAAAGTAAGTGTTTCATCGTGCAATGTGTTCAGGAAACGACTGTTGACGAACTATAAAACTGATTAAGACATTACAAATGTAAATAAGTGCCCGACACGCTTTGAGGAAGTATTGAAGCCGCACACATCTTTTGTTATTACAGGTTGGGAAAGGAACAGTATTACACGCTACTTCATTTAAGTCTATATATTTACGTGACCATAACAGTTCATGCTGTTTTCACCACACGAACGTACGAAATGCGTCCCCAGATAAATTATGAAAACTTATGTAGTACCTATGCCATTTCTTATTTGTTATTTGTTATCCTTCCCCCCCTCTCTCTCTCTCTGTCTCTCTCTCTCTCTCTCTCTCTCTCTCTCTCTCTCTCTCTCTCTCTCTCTCTCTCTCTCTCTCTGTGTCTCTGTGTGTGTGTGTGTGTGTGTGTGTGTGTGTGTGTGTGTGTGTGTTCTATTGGCGGTGTGTTGATGAGTGATAAGTAGTGTAAGATTGTGTCATTTTTGTATGTTAGTTGCCAGGAACATGTGTGAACTGTTTCTTCTTTACACATTGTCAGCCCTGTGGATCGTAAACCTTACAATCATTCAAATAAGATACGATATTATTTATTAATAAATAAGATAAAAAAAAAAAGTACATTTACAAAATTACAAGAGATTTGTAAACATCTGTATAAGAAGTGAGAGACAGGCATTCCAGGACTGAAATATTTTGTCATGTTTCATTGGCATTGTGTCTGTGTACTTCTCGATCGCATATCTCGGTTTGAATAAGATAAAGGTTAACACGCTAGATGAGGGCAGCTTTCTTCACTGTTTTAAGTGGACAGTTTAGCTGACAAAACTTCGAACTTAATGAATTGAGTTGTTCTATTTTTCTTTTTTTTAGGTTTGGGGTTTGTTTGTTTGTTTTTAGTTGGTCGTTATTTGTGTTTCTGGTCGATTGGTTTGGTTTGTTTTGGTTTTTTTTGTTTTTGTTGTTTTCATTTTCAAACAAAAAATGATCAGATATTCATTAAACAGGAAAGCGCCAGCCCATGTACATTTTTCAGCAAGAATAAAAATTTCAGTGCGCTTTCCATAAAGATTATCAATCGAGTATACGTAGAAAAACGAGGCAGATTCATCTGTGCGAGCAGATGCTCTCATTTTCTGTTTCACGCGCCTGTTTTCTGCAGTGCCTTAAATTTGAAAGTCATGTGCTGGGGTGAAACTTGACCAAACAAGTCGGAAAAAGTCATCACGAAAGCTGGCAGGTGAAAGACGAGACATGACAGCTAGTGCTGTGTGTGACAGGCCACAGACAGACTCATGACCATTTTGACAGACGACACACTCACAGCACGTTATCAGCGGTGGACAGAAGTGCCAGGTTCGAAGCTCCACGCGCACGCTGCATGAATCATTCATTCCCACAGCCATCCGTGTATGCCATTTTCAAATAAAAGTTTGAGTAGACACCAGAAATTCAATGACTAAATGATTACTATTTTTCAGCATTTCATTACTAATCTTATCTACTCCAGCACTCTTTCCATTTTTTAATTGTCTTATACCTTCCAAAACTTCCTGTGTGGTTATAGCGTCATTGAATAGAGGTTCGAAAGTTTCTTGCTCTATTTCTGTTTTCATCTTCCTCTGTCCGGGTTATATTTTCAAAATTATTAAAAGCAGTGAAAAAATGATCATACTATTGGCTGGATGATATTTCGTTGTAAACCATGCTTTCCCGTTCACCGTTCTAATTGTATTCCAGAAAACTTTAGAGTCGTTCATTGAATCTTTTAGTTTCTGTATTCTGCTTTCACCAACCTCCGTTCTCTTAATTCTTTTCATTTCAGTGTATTCCTTTCTTTCTTTTTCACATATAGACCCTTCATTTGTTGTTTACAATTTGGCAGTTTCGCCCTTCTAGAACATTGAAGATATCTTTTCACAATTCTTTTTCTCTTACACTCACTGTCAAAACCAATCCTCATGTTCTTTCTCCTGCCAGACACTTTCCTTACCATACATGCTGCTGTACTATACAGGCCCTTGACAAACAGTTCAATACCTTCATTCAAATCTACGGTCATACATTCTTTTGCTCTTTCTATACAGTCTATGAACTCTTCTGATTCCACTTCATTTCTGTAATGCTGGGCACTTTTTCTTCACACCAGACTACTTTTTCCTCTGGCTGTCATTTGAAGGCCCTCTCTTCTTCCTCATTCCCACTTATCCATATTATTTCTAGAGGTAGGTGCCAAGAAAACAACTCAGTCCTAACTTTTAAATGTCATTTTTTTTTATATATATATAACTCTTCTGATACTAGAAAACGATCCACCACACTATTACCTTGCGGAGACACAAAAGTGAAATGGCCCTCCCTATCCCCAGCACAAAATCCATGTAGAATATAAAGACCTAGCATAAAACACATGTCCAACAGAGACTTTCCAAACTTGTTTTAAAGCAGAATCCTGAGAACGTCTAATTGCTTCATCACACATGTTCATAGCATCATCGTCATCATCATCAACCACATCCCGTGTACAGTCTGCCCCATTTTCTACAGCAGGTTGTTCATCAGATGACCCGGCATTCAGGTCACCACACATAATAATCATCACTGTCATCTATCTGTATGTTTGTAACAATGCTTCTTCTAATATCAAGATGCCATCCTTTAAGTCCAAATGTTCATAAAATCGGCCCTGGTACTATGTAGCATGCTACCGGTATGATCTCCTTGATAGTCCCAAATAGGCATTTAT
>JADBJO010006605.1:54540-57334 GCA_016801955.1 Conus betulinus
ATGGTGAGCGTTTCACGGAAAGAGAAGGAGACGTGATGAGTGTTTCAGGGGTAGAGAAGGGGACATAGTTGGTGTTTAGAGGATAAGAGAGGTAGCGGTTGATTTGGGCAAGGGGCATAGTAGTTTAAGGGAATAATATGCAGTAGGCATTTCACGTGAAGTGGATCTTATAGGTGCTTCAGGAGAAAGGGGCATAGATAATACTTTTTTTTTTAAGGGAAACGTGGTAGCAGATTTTTTAGAGGAAGAAAAGGGATCGTTTTGAGTGGTCTGGAACTGAGGACGCAGTAGGTGTTGTAAGAGAAGGAAATCTTACAGATGTTTTAGGGAAAGCAAAGGGAACGCAACCACTTTACGTAATAGGTTTAAAAACAGATTGTTTCAGGGTAAAGGGATTAGACGCATTGGTAAGTTGGGAAGAAATTAATACAGTCCGTATTTCACTGAAAGGGAATGGGGCGTAGTGTGTGTTTTTTAGAGCAAAGAAATGAAAATACAGTACATATTTCAGAAAAGAGAATGTTGCAGATGTTTAACCAGAAGGGAAGGGTTTTGCAGCCGATGTGTGAGGGGAAGAAAAATATTGATTGATTCAAGGAAAGAAGCAGGGGATAAATCTTGATTGGTGATTTTTCTAGGTTCTTCATCTTCCTTCCATTCCAACCGCGTGTTCTTGTTCCTGTCCGTTATTTCAAGAGCTGCTCGTTTTGCCTAGATGCGCTGCCAGAGTTATCCATCCTGGGTTCAGAAGTCGATGGAACCGGGAAAAAAAAAGCGAGACGACAGACGACAGTGATCAAAGCTGACTTGTTGAACGATCGATGTTCACGTGCTGGGTGTGGGGTGAAAAATGTGGGTGGAGCTACCTTTTGGTTCTTTTTCACGAAGCTCAGATCTCGAGATGTGACAGTCTCCGTCCGTCTCTCTCCTTTTTGTTTTTTGTTTAGACAGCTTCGGATTAGCTGGACTACTTTTTGTTTGTCGTCTGTCTCTGTCCCTGACCCTCCCAAGTATCTCTCCAACTTGCTGCCACCTGTACACCCCCCCCCCCCCCCGCCCCCCGCCGCTCTCTCTCTCTCTCTCTCTCTGAAGTGTCACGTTTTATATTCATACGCTGCACGTCTAAATAAACGGAGAGGGTAAAAACAGAGCTCCCTCAAATTAAGTTCGTTTCATCGACAGGACTTCTACCGGTTAAAATTGCCCCCCCCCCCCCCCCCCCCCCTTTTTTTTTTTGTTTTGTTTTGTTTTGTTTTGTTTGTTTTTGTTTTTTTTGTGTTTTTTGATTACTCATCAGCTTCAAAGGAGGCTTGGCCCAGGGTTCTTTGAAACCTGCAGAGTCCAATGGCCTGTTGGGTAAAAAAAAAAAAAATGATCCCAGACATGGATTCCACTCTGGGCAGTTGATCAATGGCTGGCTGATTTTACATTGACAAACTAGAAACTTGTTTTTTTTTCCTCTGTCCTTCTTATAGTGTGTCCTCACCATCTTTGATGACTTAAAGAGTTGATCTCCATGTCTGGGGGTAGAGAGACTGTTCCAGGAGATGGGGGGTGTGGTGAGTGTTTAGAGGAAGTGAGGGGTGGTAGCAGGCGTTTTTTAAGGAGGGAGACGAGGTCATTTCAGAGAAAGAGGCATGATGGGCTTCTGAAGCCAAGGGGATCTAGGTAAATAGTTCCGGGGGAAAGGGATGCAGAAGGCGCGGCAGGAGAGGGAACGTGATAACAGTTTCAGGGAAAGTGCTGGGCACTAGAAATTGTTTCAGGGAAAGGGAACAGGAAACAATTGTTTCAGGGAAAGGGAACAGTGGATAATTGTTTCAGGGAAAGGGAACAGGAAACAATTGTTTCAGGGGAAAGGGAACAGGAAACAATTGTTTCAGGGAAAGGGAACAGGGGATAACTGTTTCAGGGAAAGGGAACAGGAAACAATTGTTTCAGGAAAGGGAACAGGGGATAATTGTTTCAGGGAAAGGGAACAGGAAACAATTGTTTCAGGAAAGGGAACAGGGGATAATTGTTTCAGGGAAAGGGAACAGGAAAAGGAACAGGACATAATTCTTTCAGGGTAAGATATTTTGTTTCAGGGAAAGGGAACAGAAGACAATTGTTCAGGGAAAGGGAACAGGGGATAATCGTTTCAGGGGAAGGGAAAATTGGCACTGCAGGTGTTAAGGGAAGGGACAGAATGTTTCAGGGAAACAGAAGGGACGCAAGAATGTTCGTTGGAAGGGTGTATTACTAGTGATGCACAGAAAGAAAAGAGGACATAGCATTTATTTCAGGGAATGAGGATCAAAGAGATGTTTACCTGGAACGGAAGGGGAGGCATATAATTGGTCAGAGGAAGGGAAAAAAAATGGCTGTTTGAGAGTGAAAAAGGGTTTAAAAAATATAAATGACTTTTTTTTTTCTTTTTTTATTTTCTCCAGATACTGTTCCCTCCTCCCTTCCCGCCTTGTATAGTTTTTTTCTTTTTTTTTTTTTTTTTTTTTTTTTTTTTTGCTTTTCTGTTATTTCAAGGGGTGTCCGTCTTCCTGAATCCGCTCAAAGAGTTATTCACCCTGAATGCGGAGATCGATGGCGCTGAATGAGCGGAGAGAACGGCAGACGACAGTGATCAAAAGGAACTTGCTGAACGATCGAAGTTCACGTGCTGGAGTAAAGGTCAGTGTGTAGGTGGAGCCACCGTTCATCGGTTTGGTTCCCTTTTGTACAATCCAGTTGACAAGATGCCAGATATTCTCCTCCTCTTCCTCGCTTCTTCTTCACACAGCTTTCAGTCACTTTTTTT
>JADBJO010006605.1:67801-70301 GCA_016801955.1 Conus betulinus
TGGAAATTGCGCATGCACCCCCTTGGCATTAGGGGCGTTTAACTATTGTCAATAAAGCATTGTCATTGTCATTGTCATTGTCTCTCTCTCTCTCTCTCTGGCTTGCTGGCTCGCTCGCTCTCTCTTACAGACGCCAGGCTTTCCTGTAATGAACGATACAGCTAAACAAAGCGGGGAAGTGAAAACAGAGCGCGGTCAAGTGAAGTGCTCCCGTTATCGATAGAACTTTTTCCAAACGCCAGTTACCGCCCTTTTCTTCCATTGCTCGGCTTCAAAAGAGCTCTGACTAAGAGCCCATTACAGACTGGAGAGTTGGAAGTCCGTGGGATCAGGAAGCCACATGCATACAGAATAGAAAATCAATGACCGGTGATTTTATCTTGATCATCTCAAACTGCTTTCTCTTCCCTTTTCTCATGCTGTATCCTGGCCCTCTTTGTTTGAAGAGTTGCTTCCCATGTCCTGCTGTGCTAGAAGAGTTATTCCTCCTGAATGCAGAGGTCGCTGCAGCGCAAGGACTGTAAAAACGGCAGACGACAGTGATCAAAGCGGACTTGACGCACGGGCGATGTTCACGTGCTGGGTGTTATGGTGAGTGTGGGTGGGAGGACCTGCTGTTATTACTGTGCTACACATGGTCTGGATGACAGAGGCTGGCAATGAACGTTTCCCTTTTTTTGTCCTTTAGATTCATGCTGTAGTTTGATGCATTGTTTGTGATGAATTGTTATGGTCTCAATCATGATGTCTGTTTATCAAACTTTTTGTTTCGGCCAGCTATTCCTTCTCTTTGTGTATCTCGCTATTCGTTTGGAAAAAAATCATACTCATCATCCTTACCTTGGTACACAATGTCTCTTCATTTTTTTTTTTAAAAATTGTATACATGTCATACATAATGGTCTGTGTTGATTTTTCTCCTCCCCCCTTCTTCCATTTCTCTCTCTGTCTCTATCTCTGTCTGTCTGTCTGTTTGTCTGTCTGTCTGTCTGTTTGTTGTCTGTCTGTCTATCTCTCTCTCTCTCTCTGTATCTCTCTCTCTCTCTCTCTGCCTTTTTTTTTTTTTTTTTTTTTTTACCTGCCTGCGTGTTTGTCTGATTGACCGTCTCTCTCTCTCTCTCTCTCTCTCTCTCTGCTGCTATAGGGAAACAGACAGATAGCCTCTGTATGTAGACAACGCCGCTAGCTCTTTACAAAATAAGCCTCTTTATCCATTTTCTTGCATTTAAATTAGGTTTCTTGAGGCTAGAAGAATCCGCTGTGTTCTTCAGCTCAGGTAAGTCGTTCATACTTGCTTTCGATCGTTTTCCCCGGCAGTTTAGCAATGCATCCCACACTGTTGTTTGGCTTTCTTGAATGCTCGCTTGGATGCTTAAGACCGGGGGAGCATAATGCTTTGAAGACATCAGCTAAATGGATTCTTGCCTGAAGCGTGTAACAGTGATCACACCCATTTCTTTTTTACTTTGAAAGGAACAGTCATGCGAAAACGACTTTGCTGCTCGTTTCAATTTCTTTCTTGAGCATCTTTTCGTTGTAAAAGTAATTAAGCTGCAGTAATGACAGCATTATGCCTCGGTCTGAAACATCAATTCTTGAATATTAATTGACCACTCTCTCTCTCTCTCTCTCTCTCTCTCTCTCTCTCTCTCTCTCTCTCTCTCTCTCTCTCTCTCTCTCTCTCTCTCTCTCTCTCTCTCTCTCCTCTCTCTCTGTACAACAATATTAGCCCCAATATTCTCAAAACTATTCCACCTCATTTCGAAAACCAGTATCTGATAGAAATTTTAACATGCGAAAATGCTAATGTTACTCGTCGGCTTGCTTGGTTTTTGTACAATGTTTTGAAATAAGAAAAAAAGAGCCAACTGCTAAAGGCTTCATAGTGATGTGTAAAAAAAATCTCCAGAAGTTATCAGATGAATATATATACGAAAATATGCATATATGAAAAACAAATAAGTTTTTGTCCGTCCACGCCTATGCCTGTAAGAATTTTGTCAGATTCTTATTTGCAGTATGATTTCTTCCCTCTTGAAATGATTTGTAACGTCACTCACCCTGTGACAGAGGCCATCGTGCCATAAGTCATTAAATGTTCGAGTTCGAGTTCTCTCTCTCTCTCTCGTTTCAGTTATAACAATGGACTAACAGCCCGTGCCATCTTTACTTTACGTAATGTTAATAAACAGAGAAGTAATTACACAGCCATAAGGTTACCATTCCGTCTACAGGACTTCCACCAATGGAAATTGCCGTCATGTGCTTTTGCTGCTCAGCGTCAGAGGAGCCTGGGAAAAGGTGAACAGAAACCGGAGAGAGTTGGCTAGTCCGTCGTTTAAGGAAATTCTTTCTATGAGACATGGGATCTACACTGGGCAGCTGAGGAATGGCTGGTTGATCTGATATGGATGAACTTGCAGCCGCTTCTCCATTCTCCTCCAGAGCTGTGTCCTCATCGTCCTTGATCATTTGAAGAGTTGCTTGCTTTGCGTGGGAG
>JADBJO010006605.1:82801-92801 GCA_016801955.1 Conus betulinus
CATGGATTGACGTCCAGTAAAGCACAAGTTGAAGAAGCACAAGAGGATGGTGGCGGGGAGGGTTAGACAGTGTATGGGCTATGGATGGGGACCATTCACATGTGTGTGTGTGTGTGTGTGTGTGTGTGTGTGTGTGTGTGTGTGTGTGTGTGTGTGTGTGTGTGTGCAGCTAATGCCTATGCTGACGTCCGCGTACTCAACTACAGGTCGGACTCTCCCAGCATAGAGTCTCTTCAGGATACGTTCGTCAGTCCCCAATCCGTCCCTGCAAGTTTCCTCATGACCACCAGTCTCAGCTTGGCCCTGCTACAGCATCTGGTGATCTGCTGTTTCTAAGTGAACCTGCGGTCAAAGGTCACTCCCAGGTAGGTAGGTGTGGGTTCCTCTGCAAGCCTTTGGTTGTTCAGTGTCAACTTCGCCTTCTTGCTTTTTGCTGGATAGGCTGAAGACTGTGTAGGTTGTTTTGCTGGAGTTGACAGAGACAAGCCATTCCTTTGGTCTAGTCGCTGATCTTGTTGAGCGCAGTCTGGAGGTGTACCTGTGCTGTAGGGGTGTACTCTTCAGAGCACCAAAGTACATGGTCATCTGCGTAGATCGCTCCTCTGACCCCTCTTGGCAGTTCTCTGACGATGTCATCTATGAAGATGAGGAACAGCGTTGGCGAAAGGACTCCTCCTTGTGGTACTCCCTGTCTCAGCATCTTCTTCTTGCTCTTCTGGTCCTGAATCTTGACTCGGGCTTGGCGGTTGTGTAGGTACTGGCTGATCCAGGTGTACATCCTCCCAGACACACCACATCGCCGTAGTTTGAGCCTGAGTCCGTCCTTCCAGACTTTGTCGAACGCCTTCTCCATGTCAATTCATACAGCAAGTGTGTTTTCTTTTCTTGGAAAGCGTCCTCAATGCTTTGCGTGATGAATGTGATCTGGGTCTTCTGTTGATCTGTGTTGGCGGAAGCCTGCCTGTTTCAGGGCTCAGCAGCTGATGCTCCTCAAGGTGCCAGACAAGCCGTGTGTTGACAAGTCTCTCCATCAGCTTTCCTAAGCAACTTGTAAGGCTGATGGGTCTGTAGCTGTAAGCCTTCGACTTGTCCTTTCCCTTTTTGGGAATGGGGATCATGTCGGCTTCCCTCCAGACTAAGAACTGGACATTGTCAGTTGCTCTCCCACTTCTATCGCCTGAACATACTCACACAGATGAGTGCCCATGTGGCACTGGCCCACAAAACCCAGCCCACGTACTTCAGTCCTGTCCCACGTTCGACAGCCTGCGGCGTGAGTTTTGGCCCGGTGCAGTGGAACTCAAAGAAAAGCTGTGGGGAACGGCGGACTCACTCCGACGGACTGCTGACTTTGCCCAAGCTACCGGACTTTCTATCTGACCAGCATGACCAGGGAACGCAGAAGAAGAAGAAGAAGAAGGCTTCCCTCCAACACTGTGGTACTGATCCTGTCTTTCAGCTGGCGTTAAAGATTGTACCAGCCGCCGTGGCGAAGTGGTGGGGTTAGTGGTCTCCCTGCTGGGAGGTCGTGGATTAGAATCCCATCAGAGTCATGTGGGTTTTTCTGCCCCGACTGGCTCCTACCCAGAGTTGAGTTTGCTGTGGACTCAGCTGGGAAGACTGGGACCACACAGTCGAGTTTCATCCACTTAATGGATGCGTTTTGTGAGAGTGTTGCTCAAATTTCCTGATCAACACTGCAGGTGCCTGTATCTCTCGGGCCTGGTTGACGCCGGGATATATTATGAAAGGAAGCGTAGAGTACAGCCCTGTCATGTAGTCTCGGACCGAAATGGAAATCCGTAGCATCATCTTAATCATCCTCATTCTCATCGATCAGCATAAAAAAGGCCTCAAATTCTGTGGCCATTCATGCCCTGCTCTCATGGTGACCTCAATTTCGATGTCCTCTCCACGTCTGTGGTCTTGGTTTGGTTCCGTCGGGGTCACCGGTATCGGCGAGTCCATTGGGGGGGTGTCGTTGGACGAACGTGGTGGCGCCCTCCGGAGGGAGAGCTCACTCACGCCGGCTCCGCGACTAAGCAATTATTGTCGTCAGTAGGGGGCTTAGTAGGTGGTGTCCTGCGTATGTTAGATCAGAACAGGCGCCACTGAACACCACCGAAGTGACTCGGCAGCAGTGCAGTGTCTCCTCCGGTGGGTCGCCTCATGACGACTTGACATTGTCTGCTCCTGGTGGATTGCCGGTACCGGGGGCTGAGGCGGGGCCGACCGGGCTGTGGCTGTGGACGGGGTGTCGGAATGAGCGGCGTGGGTGCACTGCCTCTGAGGTGGCGCAGAGGTTGGGACAGCAAAAAAAAAAAAAAAAAAAAAAAGAAAAAAAAAAAAGTTAAAGATTGTTATAAGGACTGCCTTGCTCTTCATGCCAACATGCAGAATCATTTCATTTACGATTCCGTCTGGTCCAGGTGACTTCTTCAGGTTGAGGCTCTACAACGCTTCCTCGAGCTCTTTCTCTGTGAAAGCTGTGGTCATGACTTCCTCTCGGGGGCTCTTCTCATGAAATTCACCTTGGGCCCTGTGCGCTGCAGCTCTATGTTCAGGAGGGACTTCCCAGATTGCTGATGTTTTCATAGACGTCTATGAAATGGTCTGCTGTTTTCTTTCCAGAGAGGTAATTTCCATTCCTTGTATCGTTATTGTGTGGTGTGACTTGTTTCGTTACTGAGGGTTCTAGCCATCTTCCACAGCTTGCTGCCAGCCTTGTCCAGATTCAGGCTTTCAGTTTTCTCGTGCCAGCTTTTCCTTGCAGCTTGTGCGCAGGACAGCTTGTATCTGGCAGTTACTTCCTTCAGCGCTGTGTTGTTCTCCAGTGATGGCTGCTTTTCTGCTCGGTCCCTGGATTCCGTAGCAGCATCTTCCAGATTCTGGAGTTCCTCCACCCAGTAGGGTTGGTCGGTAGTCTTTGCGTACCCAAAGGTATGAAACTCAAGTTTGGTTACGATGCATTACCGCAGTTGACAGACTCCATCAGTCCATCACGAGATCCATCACAATGGCAGAACGGGACGGGACATCTTATTGGCGTGCAGGGATTCTTATCTCAAATCACTGGAAGAAGAGACAGGGAAGTTCCGTCGTTTCCTGTTTGACGTCCAGCAGTCGTCAGACCATCAGCATTTTGAATCAGTCTTGTGGTTTAAACACCACACATTCCTAATGCTAAAAAAAAAAAAAGAAATACAACAGTTCTAAGAGTAAGAAACTGCAGTCTCTGATGTCGTGTGTTACACTACTAGTCGTAGGGAATGCCGCCGGTTTCAGGCACCACAAGAACAGCACTTGTAGGAAATGCCGCCGGTCCAGCCTGAACATCAAACCTACCAACGTGATCACCCCTCTCCAGCCTGAACATCAAACCTACCAACGTGATCAGCCTCTCCAGCCTGAACATCAAACCTACCAACGTGATCAGCCTCTCCAGCCTGAACATCAAACCTACCAGCGTGATCACCCTCTCCAGCCTGAACAAATCAAACCTACCAACGTGATCACCAACGTGATCACCCTCTCCAGCCTGAACATCAAACCTACCAACGGGATCACCCTCTCCGTGATCAGCCCTGAACCTCAAACCAACTACCAACATCCTGATCAGCCTCTCCAGCCTGTGACATCAAACCCTACCAACGTGATCACCCTCTCCAGCCTGAACATCAAACCTACCAACGTGAGCCTCTCAGCCTCTCCAGCCTGAACATCAAACCTACCAACGTGATCACCCTCTCCAGCCTGAACATCAAACCTACCAACGTGATCACCCTCTCCAGCCTGAACATCACGGAGGAACAGCAGCGGGTCCTTGCACTGAGGCCCAAGTTCTGAACCCCCTACCCCAGAACGCTGGACCCATCAACCTTTAGCTGAAGACGTCAAGGAGGGATGACCATCAACCCTTTACTGACCCGCGGGCTGAGACTTAAGGAATTGTTTTATTCTGAGGATAGCCCTCAAGACCCACCACCCAAATTTGACAATAAAACGTTTTATAAACCACCTTCAGGAAGAGACAAGATTTTACACATTTACTGTGAGTCCCTCGTTGATCGTGTCTTCACACACAAGGCATCTAAACCACCCAAGGATAATTTGAAGACGACAGAATAAGGCTCTCAGTGAGCTACGCCACCTTGTTTTAAACAGAATTATTAGAATTAGCACGGCTGACATGGGCGGGGCGATAGTCACTCAAAACACCAGTGACTATATCGATGAAGCCCTGAGACAACACAACAATTCTCAATATTATTCAGAGGCAGAGAAAGACCCCCACAGAAAGTATTGCTACACAAATCTAATACTACTGTTAAAGACCTTCATGCCCTAAATTATATTGATGATAATACCTAGAAATGAGCCCTTACTGAAGTTGATAAATGTCGTCCCCATCTATTTTATCCTTTGCCTATGATTCACAACACTCCCCCCCCCCCCCCCCCCCCCCCCCCCCCCCCCAGGTCGTTCTATAGTGTCTGGAGTTGAGAATTGTCTAAATTAATGGACAGCTGGTTAAAGGGCTTTGTGACTGATCTACCCAGCCACGTTAAAGACACCACATGTATGCTCAACATCTTACAAGATCTCAACACCAAATATGGTCCCTTCCCCCCAAACACACGGCTCGTCGCTATTGACGTCGTTAGTTTCATATACTAACATTCCTTATCAAGACCTAGAGACCACACTCCCATTACTTTCTGTCCCATAAATATAATTTTGGTATTCCCCCCGGCCAAGTATCTCATCAATATTGCCAAACATGTACTCAGGAATAATTTTTTCCATGTTGAAGGTAAGGTTTATAAACAGGTATCTGGAACAGCAATGGGCACACCAGTGGCACCCGCCATCGCTAACCTGTTTATGGCGATACTAGAAGCTTCACTGCTTGACAACACACATATGCCCGTTCCCAGTGACTTCTGAGGTAGGTTTATTGATGACATTTCTCTATACTGGATAGGTTCAGCAGACCACTTAGACACCTTCTGAGGTAGGTTTATTGATGACATTTCTCTATACTGGATAGGTTCAGCAGACCACTTAGACACCTTCTGTCGGTACATCAACTCTGTCCTTCCCTCGATTAGTTTCACAGTTGTTATCCACTTCTGAAATTTTTTTTTTTTACTTAACTATAAAACTGCGCAATGGATACCTAGAAACCGACATGTTTTACAAACCCACTGAGTCTCACGCCTATCTCCACTTCAACTCCTGCCATCCCAAACACTGCAACAAAAAGCACACCCTACAGTGTTTTTCTCCGAGCATGCCGTATGTGTTCACTTCCTTCAGGTTTTCTAAAAAGGTGCACAGAAATGACTATGTTTCTCACACAACGTGGAGTTCCTAATGTATAATTCAGGCTGCTATCAACCCAGTCCATTCTACACCCAGGACAGAAACACTTCAATACAGACCCCAAACCACCTCCAGTAGACACCCTTTTATTGTGACCCATAATCCCTCTAATCCTCCCCTACGCAAGTGGCTACAGGAGTACCAGAGCCTTCTCCACACACCAGCCCAAGGATGACGAAGGCAGTTCCTGAGGTCCCGCTGGTGGGGGAGCGGATACCGAGAACGCTCAGGAGCATCCTGATGCCATCGTCTCTCCCACTCAGCACCTCTGGCAGCCAGGACCCAGGAAGCTGGAAATGTAACAAACAAAATGTGTACAAAATGTAACAAAATCTTGTGTTTTGTGCAGAGAACATTTAATCAGTACTTCTAGATTTAAGAGTGATGTTACAGGAGAGACTTTTCAAATCGCACATTATATGTCGTGTCACACACTGCCAATGTCATTTATTTGTTGCTCTGTCGCACATGTAAGAATGGGCAATGTGTTGGAGAAACCAAAAACGCCCCTAAAAACTAGATTTTATTGACACAGATTGCACATAGCAAAGAACACTGGCACTCACATCACTCACCATTTCAACACTGCCAGACACACACTTCAGGATATGCAATGTATACCATACCCATAGAAAAAGTATTTTTCAAATGATTCTAACATTAGGATCCAAAGGGAAAAATTCTGGATGAGCAAACTCAGAAGTGTTTATTCTTTTGGTAACTCTTTCTTTTCGGTTGCCCGTCTCTCTGCGTATTTCCCTATCAACCATTAAACTTAACGCTGTCAGGCAGATGTGTGTGTGTGTGTGTGTGTGTGTGTGTGTGTGTGTGTGTGTGTGTGTGTGTGTGTGTGTGTGTGTGTGTGTGTGTGTGTGTGTGTATGTGTGTGTATCTGTGTGTGTGTGTGTGTGTGTGTGTGTGTGTGTGTGTGTGTGTGTGTGTGTGTGTGTGTGTGTGTGTGTGTGTGTGTGTGTGTGCACGCGCGCGCGCACGTGTGTGTGTGTGTGTGTGTGTGTGTGTGTGTGTGTGTGTGTGTGTGTGTGCGTGCGCGCGCGTGCGTGCGTGCGTGCGTGCGTGCGTGCGTGCGTGTGTGTGTGTGTGTGTGTGTGTGTGTGTGTGTGTGTGTGTGTGTGTGTGTGTGTGTGTGTGTGTGAGCGCATGCATAAGTGTGTACTGTATTTATGTAATTGGTGCGTACTTAAATGCATTATAGTGATGTTTGACAAGATGGTGAAAGATGAGTATGTACATGATATACATGATGTTGGAAATTACGTAAGGAATATGTAGTCTATCGCCATGTTTCCCCTCCCTTCTCCCTTCTCCTCCTCCTTGTTCCTGCCCTCAATCTCTCCATCGTCTCTATCGATCCCCGCTCCTACCCCCCCCCCCCCCCCCTCCCCAATCCCCTTCCCCTACCCTTATTTACTTCCCTACTCCCCTTCCCTCACCTATCCTCCTTTAAACCCCTCCCCTCCCTCTCCAACGCGCCCATCCACCATTCCACACCAGCATCCCCCCCCCCCCCCCACCACCTTCAACGTTTCTGCATTCTATCTCTCCTTCCCCTCTAAACTCCCCCAAGCTCTAATTATCTATCCTAGAAACTCCCCTTTCCCTCCTCTCTGTTCTTTTTTTGTTTTCTGTCTATCCCTGTATCTCTGTTTCTGTCTGTCTGTCTGTCTGCCTGTCTGTATGTCTATCTATCTCCCCCCCCCCTCCCTCTCCTCTCCTCTCTCTCTCTCTCTCTCTCCTTTTCTCTCTGCCACTATGTCTGTCTGTCTGTCTGTCTGTCTGTCTGTCTGTCTGTCTCTCTCTGTCTGTCTGTCTCTCTCTCTCTCTCTCTCTCCCCCCCCCCCATTCTTCATTCTCCCTTCCCTCCCCCCCATCTCCCGCCCCCTTCATCTCCCCGTCTCTCTCTGTGTGTGTGTGTGTGTGTGTGTGTGTGTGTGTGTGTGCGTGTGTGTGTGTGTGTGTGTGTGTGTGTGTGTGTGTGTGTGTGTGTGTGTGTGTGTGTGTGTGTGTGTTTACGCACGCGCTCGTGCCTTTGGATGTTTGTGAGCACGTGCACATTGACTTTAGTTCATTACAACAATGTAAGAGGTTGCTAATGGTTCTCGTGCGTGGTCTTCCTTTACTTCATTCCTATGTAACAGGCACATGCTGGATTTTTTTTTTCTCCTTCTCCGAATGTGGACTCCCCCACCCGCCCCCCCGCCCCCTTCTCTCTCTCTCTCTCTCTCTCTCTCTCTCTCTCTCTCTCTCTCTCTCTCTCTCTCTCTCTCTCTCTCTCTCTCTCTCTCGTTGTATATGTCGATGTCGTGGTCTGTGATGGTAATCAAAATCATGGCCAACCTACTGTTGTCATATCGTTTCCTTTGCCCCCCCCCCCCCCCCCCCACCTTACCCCCCTCCACGTTTTATATTGATGCGCCTTTTCATACTCAATGTTTTTTTTATTTTTAAATAGTTAAAACATTTTTAGTTAACGTGCCTTTATCCAACTGCACACATTCGTGATTCGTGCTCAAGGGCTGAGGTGGAGAATGCTGTATTTTGACTTTTACAATCTGTACCCTTTGAAGAAGGCAATTAAAGCCCAAACTTTGGGAAAATTTTAATATTGGTTGTTTGGATCTCTATCTACTTTGATTGTTTATACACACACACACACACACACACACACACACACACACACACACACACACACACACACACACACACACATATATATATATATATATATATATATATATATATATATATATATAAGCAAAATAGATAAACTCCAAACAATGCTTAGGTAATTGAACAGCAGAGCTGACCACCCAGACTGTTCCATATCTTCTGATCTCCCTTGCATCCTTGGTGGGATCCTCAAGCATAGGCTCAAAGAGTGTCCCCTACTTTTTATACCGTTTGCATAATGTTTTTAGTTTTTCAGCAACTTTTTTTTTTCCTGTCTACACTTTCGTTTCCCTTTGTGTACTACGTTTCGCTGGCTGCTTTGGGGGGTGCTGTTAGATTCTTTTTTGAACTTTTGGTGGTGAGAACACCACAGAATTATGAACCGTGGTGTGTCTCTATATGACGCCAAGAACACGGACCACAATCAGCTGTGTCTCCTTGATGAGTCCGATCCAGCAGACGAAAAGCCTGGAAGCAGGCAAAACAAGCCTGGAAGCAGGCAAAACATATAGGCCTGGAAGCAGGCAAAACATATAGACCTATCTCTGGTTGAGGGATTGTAATGGTTCTCTCATGCACCAAGTGAAGGGTTTTCATATTGATAATACATTTTTTTCCATTTCGTCATCTTGAATTTTATTTTAAATATCTAATTTTTACCAAGTCATTATTATAATGATGGAAAGAATTGTTAACTTACACTTGTTTTCCCCCACTAGTCGTCACACACACACACACACACACATATATATATATGGTGCTACTAGTCACAATAGTTTTTTTAAAAGTGTTCAACCGAGTTGGGAGCGACATCTGTTAAAACTTAGATTAAAATGTAATTGTTAACAATTGTTTTAACAATTACTATATGTATTTGTACCAGGGCCACGCCCCAGATTTTTTTTTTTTTTTTAGGGTGAGGAGCGGATGGGGCTAAGGGGTTTCTACCATTTTGAAGGCCATGACCCAATCACACTGCCTCAGCTCCAACGGACTTCCTCAGAGGCAGACGCTTTACTAAAATGGGAAATGCTGTGGGGGGGTCTGGGGAAGAATTCCTCCAGATGAATATCATGAATATTTTTTTTTAAATCCGTCTGTATATGTTTCTACTGATCCTGTCCTTTGTTTTGAATCTTTTTTTTTTTCAGAATGGCTAGTATGATGAATATGAAGGTCGTGTCGAAAGGTGCTTGGGGTAGAGTAGGATGAATATGAATGTGTTGAGGGTGTTTTTTGGGGTAGAGTAAGATTAATATGAATGTCGTGTTGAGAGTGCTTAGGGTAGGGTGAATATAAATGTCGTGTTGAGAGTGCTTGGGGTAGGGTAGGGTGAATATAAATGTCATGTTGAGAGTGCTGGGGTAGAGTAGGATGAATATGAATGTCGTGTTGAAGGTGCTTGCTTGGGGTATAGAGTAGGATGAATATGAATGTCGTGTTGAAGGTGCTTGGGGTAAAGTAGGATGAATATGAATGTCGTGTTGAGAGTGCTTGGGGTAGAAGAGTAGGATGAATATGAATGTCGTGTTGAGAGTGCTTTGTGTATCACCATCTCTTACCCCTTCTCTATTCCCTCTCCATGCAGCGACACTCCATCTGAAAATGATGAATGTGAATTGTCAGACGTGTTCTGTGAATTGTCAGGTGTGTTCTGTGAATTGTCAGGTGTGTTCTGTGAATTGTCAGGTGTGTTCTGTGAATTGTCAGACGTGTTCTGTGAATTGTCAGATTGTCTGTGAATTGTCAGTGTGTTCTGTGAATTGTCAGATGTGTTCTGTGAATTGTCAGAGTGTTCTGTGAATTGTCAGACGTGTTCTGTGAATTGTCAGACGTGTTCTGTGAATTGTCAGATGTGTTCTGTGAATTGTCAGATGTGTTCTGTGAATTGTCAGACGTGTTCTGTGAATTGTCAGATGTGTTCTGT
>JADBJO010006605.1:97801-105301 GCA_016801955.1 Conus betulinus
ACACCGATGGTGGATAAATGGGGAAGAACTGCGCCCCCACCTCCACCCCCCCCCCACCCCCACCCCATCTAGAATATCTCTTTTCTACCTTCACCTTTATGAGATTTTTTTTCTGTTGTTTATACACCAGTCTCCCACGAATAGTGACGTCACAGCTGTTGCTTATAGAGTAGCCATGTCACCACGAATAGCCATGTCCTAGCTGTTGCTTGGGAACCAGGGAAGGCCAACAGACAGACTGACACAGAGACACACACGCAGAGACTGACACATAGAACACACAGACAGACTGACACAGAGAGACACAGTCAGACAGACTGACATGGAGACACAGTTAGACAGACTGACACAGAGACACACAGTCAGACTGACACAGAGACACAGGCACACAGACACACAGGTCAGACGTGGAGTGAATGGTATGGACAGATGTCTGGGATAAGCAGAAGGTCAAGGTCATGGAACGGCAGGGGCTCATAGAGCTTATGGTTTTGAATTTGAACATTCCAAGGCTTTTGCACATTTTGACATCACATTTCTTGAAATTTTGAGCCACCAACTGGGTTGACATCGCTCTGCGGAATATTGTCGAGTTTGTTTTTATTCCTTGATGCTTTTTATTTTTGCTGATGGAGACTTCGCAAACTCGACTTAGGAGGAAAACAAGACCATCAGTGCGTATCACCGTGGCCACCAGCGTAAGTATGGCACCCAGAAGTCCTGCCATCTTCTTTTCTTGATGCCGGATCGCAGCTGGCTTCTCCATCCATGGCATGAGTTCAGTTCCAGACCTTCCATACTGAGTGCTGTTGCATGGGATTGCAGAATTCTTCTTGCAGTTTGCTTGTTTTCCATCCAATGCTTGTTCACATGAGCAGCTGCAGTGTGGTGATCTTGCTGCTTTCAGCTGAGGGGGGGGGGGGGGGGGGGGGGGGGGGGGGGGAGGTTGGCTGCGTGTTCTTGTCGTCCTGTCCCTGGTGTCCACAGAAAGCTGTTTTAACCACTCCCACAGAGGTCCCGGTAGGTTGGAAGATGCTGACGTTTGGTCGCCTGCTGGATGGTAATGTGTTGGCTGCGGTTCGAGAGGCACCAGTTGCTTGGAGGTCTCAGATCCTGTCGTCTTTTGTTTTGTGGTGTTTTCTCTGCACAAAGTCCTGGATGTGTGGTTTGCCATCTTGGTGCAGAACTCTTCTCTCGCTCTCTATCGCTCTCTCTCTCTCTCTGTGTGTGTGTGTGTGTGTGTGTGTGTGTGTGTGTGTGTGTGTGTGTGTGTGTGTTGTTGTTGTTGTTGTTGTTGTTGTTGTGTTGTTGTGTGGCTGTTGTTGTCTTCAATTTAACGTATATCCACATAGTGATATTAGACGGGGAGGGGGGACCGGGAGGAGGAGGGGAGGGGGACCATATTGTGTGTGTATGTATTTATGTCTCTTGGCTAAGGGAAAAAAAAAAAAAATGAGGATTAACAACAATTACAATCAACTAGTTTATAACAAATGTCCTACAGGACTATGAAGTAAACATTTGGCAATATCAAAGAAACTAGAAGCATTTTTGAAAACGCCTTCAATACAATTTTCAGAAATCACTGGTAAGATATGTCTTAACCTCTGACATTCAAAAAGGATGTTTGCGTTTGCTAGAATTTGTTCACCACATAAACATCTAACATGTTTGCTGTATTTTGTGATGAACGCATTAAGTTTTATCCTGTAAGATAGCGAACTAATCTGTCTGAATTTGATTACGCCCGTATGATTCAAATATAATTTGTTATCCAAACCACGAGAATCAATAGACATATTCTTGGAGAGTCCATCTTTTCTCTGGGTATAGCCTTTAACTCTACTCCATACTGCTTGTTCCAGCAAGTGATAACCCTCCTGAATGGATAAAGGAACATGAAATTTCAGTGGATTCTGTGCCTTGCCCTGCGCCCTTTTTGGCTACTTTGTCAGCCCACTCATTTGAAGAAAATCCAAGATGTGAAGGAACCCAGCAGAAGGAAACGTTGGTCCCTGTTAAAGTTAAGATATAAATTAATTGACTGATTTCTCAAATAATTTCGGTCTTTTCTTGTAATATGATGATCTGATCTTAAAGCATACAGTACCGATTGAGAATCTACACAAAATAAGATTTGAAAAAAAAAAAACTGTAATGGAAAATCAACTATGCAATTGAGAGCCATAAGACTAGCAATAAGTTCAGCCGTAAAGGCGGGAAATAACTGAATGAAGCGCCAGCTGGCAGCTCTTCAGTCGGCTCTAACCAGGTAGGCAGCCCGATGTGTGAACGAATGTGGATTGTAAAGCGCTTAGAGCTTGGTCTCTAGCCCAAAATAGGCGCTATATAAGTATTCATTATCATCATTATTAAAGCACACTGTGGTAACATTTCTCCTTTTCCTGCTTAGCTTTTGCTTCTCCATTCCGCCAGGCCGATTCATTTCTCGCATGCATGAGGGCAGATGGCATACTCTAGTGCACGCCAGGAGCCTGACCTTGTGTTGCATAGAGATGTACTGGTGTTTTTCTTCCCACACAGATTTAGCGTGGATAGTGCTGGTGTTTTTGCTGCCCTTGAAGAGGATTTTTCTTTTGTGTGTGTGTGTGTGTGTGTGTGTGTGTGTGTGTGTGTGTGTGTGTGTGTGTCCTTCGTTGCCAATAATGGATCCCAGGTGAGTGCACAGCTGAAACAGTTCCCAACTTACGTCTGTGGATTGTTTTGTCAGTGGTATTGGGGGTGTTGTAATTGGCCATCAACATGGCCATCAACATGGCCATCAACATGCCATCAACATGGCCATCAACATGACCATCTACATGGCCATCAAAATGACCATCAACATGACCATCAACATGACCATCAACATGGCCATCAACATAGCCATCAACATAGCCATCAACATGGCCATCGCAGAGGTGGTTTTCCTGCCGTATCCTGCAGATGGTTTCCTGCCATATCCTACAGATGTGTTCATGCTATACCCTGCAGATGTTTCCATGCCATATCCTGCAAATGTTTCCATGCCATATCCTGCAAATGTTTTCATGACATTTCCTGCAGATGTCTTCCTGCCATATGCGGCAGATGTGCTCATACCATATCCTGCAGATGTTTCCATGCTATGTCTTGCAGACGTTTCCATGCCATATCCTGCAAATGTTTTCATGCCGTATCCTGCAGGCGTTTGATCCAGGCTTCTTTTTTTAAAAAGCTAGGCGAGTTCTGTTCATTTCCTACCTACCGGGTTATGTACATGTCATATGGAAAGCACAGAGGTTCGTGATGCATGCTGGTGACACAGCCTACACTCGATAAAGCCCAGTTTTGACAAATAAAACCAAACCGATTCAGCTGATCACAACAAAATGATTCCCTTCTCTATCAACCCTCCACCATCCCCTTCCGGACCAGCTCCAGCCTCCTCCCCCCGCCCCCTCCCCCCCCCCCCCCCCCCCCCCCCCATCCCCCAGCCACCCTCAATACATCCCGATCCAGAACACTGCCCAGTCTCCACTGGTGTTGTCTTCTCTCCACCAATGTTATTGGAGGATCGATCAGGGGAAAGGGAAGCTAGTCTGTCAGACCTTCACAGACACACCCCTCCCTTGTCCCCCCCACCCACCCCTCCCATCCTTCCTCCTGTCCCAATTCAACAGACAATCACACAGACAGACAGACTGACAGACAGCCCCTACCACCCTTCCTCTCCTTGACTTTTGAAAGATTGGAAACTGTTTCTAGACGACAGCAGCAACATACCGACGTTGAATAAAAGGAGGGGAGGGGGGGGGGGGGGGTGGTAGGGGGCGGGGGGGGGGGGGGGGGGGGGGGGGAGAAACCTCTACCCCCCACCCTCCATCCACAACTGTTGCCATCCACCCTCCTCTCCCTCATCACCGTTAAAAGATTTTCTTTTCATTGGATGCTGAATGTAACCCACTCAATCACAATGGGCCTTATAGAGAGTGCTGAATGCGAAACGGAAAGGCCATCAGGCAGACAGACAGACAGACGGACAGACAGACAGACAGACGGACAGACAGACAGACGGACAGGCTTACGGACAGACAGACAGAGAGACAGACAGACGGACGGACGGACGGACAGATCAGGGCTGAAGCCACTGACGTGGACATGATTATGTCCAGGTGAAGCAAACGGTCACGGCAAGGAGTGGGAGGTCAGACCGTGTGTGAGTATGGATTTGACTAATCCTCTTCTGTGACCCCAGGCTTCCCAGGGATTGTTTTCATGTGTTTCACCTTCTTCTCTGTCTGTAAGGGGGAAAAAAACGCCGTTGTTTACTTGTAATTCTGTTTTCCTTTCTGACGACTGGAACAGAATTACGTTTCACCAAACCTGAGTTGTCCGTGGTGTGACCATATATATACTATTATCTGTACCAAAACAAAACTATCTATCTATCTATCTATCTATCTATATATATATATATATATATATATATATATATATATATATATATATATATATATATATATATATATATATATATAAACAAAGCTTGCTCATATGCTTAGATTGAAAACATAGGGAGAGATAAGCATTCCTATCGGCAGTGGTAGATAATTCTTCCTATTAACAGTATGACAGAATTCATACTAACAATATGTGTTTGAATGGGTCAATGGGGAATAATAAATGCTTCTCAAAATGAGCCTTCAGCAAGCTTATGAATCTCTCTCTCTCTCTCTCTCTCTCTCTCTCTCTCTCTCTCTCTCTCTCTCTCTCTCTCTCTATATATATATATATATATATATATATATATATGAAAAGATAGGAGTGGGGGGAGCAATTAAGATGTTTGGAAAATTATGTGTGCGGTTTATCATGATCATTCCTTCTATTTTTTTTCTACACAACTCTCTCTCTCTGTATATATATATATATATATATATATATATATATATATATATAGATAGATAGATAGATAGATAGATAGATAGATAGATAGATAGATAGATAGATGTAGATTGCGATAGTTTCCTCATGCAGCTAGTGAAGGGTTTTCATAGTTATGATATACATTTTCCCATTTACTTCATCTTCAATTTTTTTTTCTCCTCAATTTCAAATCTTTGCAAGTCATTACTATAAAGATGTAAGAATTGTTAACCTGCACTTGTTTTCCCCCCACTACTTAATTGTTCAGGATTATATTGATTGGTCAATCAGTGGGTGATTGCATCTCTTAGGAGATCCAAGTAAAGCTTGTTCTGCACATTCTTAGCCGCTGACAGTGCTTGGGTTATTGAACAGCAGAGCTGACCACTCAGACTGTTCCGTATCTTTTGATCTCCCTTGCATCCTTAAATGGATCCTCAAGCATAGGTTCAAAGATTGTCCCCTACATTTTATACTGTTTGCATAATGTTTTTAGTTTTCAGCAACTTTTTTCCTCTCCACACTTTCGTTTTTGTTTTTATTCTACTACCTTTCGCTGGCTGCTTTGGGGGTGCTGTTGGATTCTTTTCCGAACCCCTTGGCGGTCAGAACACCACAGAATTATGAACCGTGGTGTGTCTCTATTTGACGCCAAGAGCACAGACACACAATCAGCTGTGTCTCCTTGATGAGTCCGATCCAGCGGACGAAAGACCTCAGAACAGGCGTTACATATTGAAGACCTCGGAGCAGACGAAAGACCTCAGAACAGGCGCTACATATTGATTTGCCTTCGAGAGGGGTAGCGATAGTTTTCATATGCAGCTAGTGAACGGCTTTTATAGCTATGATATTTCCAGATGCAGCTAGTGAACGGCTTTCATAAGCTATGATATACATTTACTTCATCTTCAATTTATATATATATATATATATGTGTGTAAATAAACCATTTTTACTATTATTGTTCTTATCCTTATTATCATCCTTATAATTATTTTGACTCAAAGGCTATGTTCCTTGGGGGGGGGGGGGGGGGGACGTCTCCCAATTTGGAAGCAGTCGTCCTTCTAGATGAAACTGACAATTAACATGTTTGGAAAAAAAAACGTGTGCGTGGTTTCTCATGACCAATTCTTTTTATTTTCTCTTTGTCAGGCGCGGGCAGAGTTGGGTGAGGAAAAAAAAAAGTGGCATTGAGGGTGCTTGAATATCAACACCGTCACCCCTCGCAACCTCCCCCAGCCCCGACCCGGCTACCTCCTCCTTCATTTCCGCTTCTTCCAGCGACACTTCATTACAGAATGACGGATGTGAACAGCCCGATGTGCTTCGTATCAAAATTATGAATGGGGAGAGACAAACAAACAGACGGACAGAAAGAAAGAAAAGCACAAGTGTGAGAATCAGGTCAAGATTAGGCAGACGATCCATGGCGTCTCTTCGGACGCTCGAAATTTGTTGACCCCAAAGCTCATTTCCAGAGAGCGTTGTTTTCTAGTGATGGGCCTGAAATCTATTTGTGCCAAAGGGCAACTGGAACAGAAAGAGGGTGAAACAGATGGCGTGACTGCCGTAAACAAGGCAAACTTGAATTGAACACATCATAATCCACCCACCCACCCCTTCCTCTTACCCTATGCCAGTGCTCTTAAAGAAATAAAAGAGAGAGAAGAAGAACAACACAACAACAAAACAACGATAACCACCACCACCGCCACTACGCAGTGGTGTGCCAGTGTCTACCATTAAAAGTCATGCTGCCACGTACATTACAACAACAACAATAACAACAACAAACACGACACTTAAAATTAACCCAAAATGTGTCCATGAAGCACTGGCCGGATGGTGTGTTTACACGGCACATAGAAGACATTCAGTGATAACTTGATGAACAGGACATTTTCCAATTTGGTGACATTCAACAACAACAACAACAACAACAACAAGGTTTGGAACCATGGCAACTTGTGAAAATGATCGAAAAAAAAGGTTAGATGGTGTGACAAGAACCAGTGGTATTAAGGCAAAATTTGTTTATCTATTCTTTTTGTTCATTTAAAAAAAATCTATTTTATAGATTTTGAGTTGAACTGGTGTGGAAATTTCATGGTGGACAAAATACTTGTGTACCGGTGGTGCGTCGGACGCTTAGCTTATTTTGAACACACACATAATTTGCTATAAGAGAGAAAAATGATCATGAACAATTTGTGAAAAAAAAAATCAATGTTGAGAAACATTATGTGAACACATTCTTTGGCGTCAAAATGGCGTACAGACCAGACATACACAAAAAAAAATGAAAACAACAACTCAATTTGAACTTTGTTCCCTTTGGGGCAGATACCTGTATTTTTGGGGGGATAGTAGAAATTGGCTAAGCCTACGTAAGAAAAGACAGAACTAGCTATGCTTCAACATTCTTAAGTTTACATACTATGTCTACATGAAAGATTGTATGATATAGTATTTCAGCTGACCAACCTGAATTTGATATATATGGTGCCCAGTTTGTATGACTTTACGACATTTATTCGTTTAGGTTGTCCGTTACATGTGGTCACAACACCGTGCCGTCATTATCAT
>JADBJO010006605.1:110301-115301 GCA_016801955.1 Conus betulinus
CATGTTATTTTCGGTGTAGGATATCCGTTCCTAACTGGCGCCATGTAATTTTGGGCGTAAGATGTCCGTGGCACCATGTTGTTTTCAGTGTAGGAAATCAGTTCATGTCTGGCACAATATTATTCTCGGTGTATGGTATCCGTTCATTTCTGGCACCGTGCTATTTTCAGTGTAGGAAATCAGTTCATGTCTGGCACAATATTATCGGTGTATGGTATCCGTTCATTTCTCGGTGTAGTGTGGTATCCGTTCATTTCTGGCACCGTGCTATTTTCAGTGTAGGAAATCATTTTCATGTCTTTTCAGTGTATATCAGTTCATGTTCTCGGTGTATGGTATCCGTTCATTTCTGGCACCGTGCTATTTTCAGTGTAGGAAATCAGTTCATGTCTGGCACAATATTATTCTCGGTGTATGGTATCCGTTCATTTCTGGCACCGTGCTATTTTCAGTGTAGGACATCAGTTGATTGTGTATATCTGGCACAGTATCATTCTTGGTGTATGGTATCCGCTCGTATCTGGCACCCCTTTGTTATTTTTGGTGTAGGATTTCTGTTCACATTTAGCACCATGCTATTTTGTCAGGTGTAGGCTGTCCATGCACACCCGGCACCATGTTAGTTTCTGCGTAACTTCTAGGCTATCCGTACACACCCGGCACCATGTCACTCTCTGCGCCACATGTAGGCTGTCCGCGCATAGCTAACACCGTGTTCCTTTCGCCGGGAAATGTGTTCAGGTATCCGTGGGTACTTTGGCCGTAAGATGAAGGATATGTGTGCACTGCTCGCAGCATGCTGCTTAGTCCGCAATGTGTAGGATATCCGTGCGCACGTGGCGCCATGCTGCTTTTGCCGTAAGGTGTAGGATACCCAGTCCACCCCTGGCATTGTTACTTTCTTCATAAGGGGTAGGATACCCCGTGCAGTCCTGGCAGGATTATTTTCTCTGTAAGATATTGAATACCCGAAGCACTCCCGACACTGTGTGACTTTTGCCGTAAAATGGAGGATACACAATGCACACCAGTCACTGAGTTACGGTGCACGCCTGACATTATGCTCCTTTCGCCGTAAAGTGTAGGATACCCGATGCACGCCTGACACTGTGTGTTCATTTCGCCGTAAAGTGTAGGATACCCGATGCACGCCTGGCACTGTGTTCATTTCGCCGTAAAGTGTAGGATACCCGATGCACGCCTGGCACTGTGTTCATTTCGCCGTAAAGTGTAGGATACCCGATGCACGCCTGGCACTATGTTCATTTCGCCGTAAAAGTGTAGGATACCCGATGCACGCCTGGCACTGTGTTCATTTCGCCGTAAAGTGTAGGATACCCGGTGCACGCCTGAAACTGTGTTCATTTCGCCGTAAAGTGTAGGATACCCGGTGCACGCCTGGCACTGTGTTCATTTTTCGCCGTAAAGTGTAGGATACCCGGTGCACGCCTGACATGATGTCCCTTACTCTGTCAGGTGTCAAACATGTTGCACACCTGGCACCAGCCACATGCCCTGTCTGATGTTGTAGGCAGCCCAGATGTGACAGCTTCTGTTTTCTCCGTCAGCTTAGAACCTTGGAATACCGTGGGAAATGCACACACACACACACACACACACACACACACACACACACACACACACACACACACACACACACACACACACACCGGCGGTAAAAAAGTGGCTCACGTACATTATTTATATAAATCGATACATATTACACAAGCTGCATCTCAGGACATGCAAAATTAAAACAGTGCTGAGTACGTCAGCCATTGGACCTTGCCAGGAGTAAACAGGAATTTCAACACAGGCCTGACCATTGTTTTTTTCTCTCCCTTTGCTTTTGGATTTGGGTGCTTTGAACAGCGACTTCGGTGATTTTTTTTTCCAGTCTGCTATCTGTATTCTTTGCGTTTTTGTTTTCCTTTTGATGTTTTTTTGTGCTTTTTTTTTGGTATCGGTTGATGTAATGAATTGAGTTATTGCTTATTGAGATAATCAGGACCGTAAGTCGTGACAGTCATGGTATACCGAAATAAGAAAGATTTTTTGGTGATAACTCTTTCATGTTCAAACTTGGTCAGTCAGCTTGGGGGCACTAGGGGAGGAAAGCAGGGCTGCTTCTCTAGTTCTCGCTGCTGCCGATCTTCCACCATCTCGTGCAGATTTCATGCGCGCTGAATTTTTTTTTTTCTAATACAAGTTGTATCTTATTTACCTTTCCATCGAAGTCTCTCTCTCTCTCTCTCTCTCTCTCTCTCTCTCTCTCTCTCTCTCTCTCTCTCTCTTTTAGTTTGCACCCTCCCCACCCCCACCCCCAGCCCCAGCTCCCCTTTTGCACTAAAATATGTAAGTGTTAAACCATATAGTTGTTTCTTCTGTTCTCACTGGACCATACTGGCGTTGCGATATAGAATGGGATGTTGAAGGACCTATAAAATCGAAATTATGGTAACACTTATCACTGATCATGGACTTGAGCAGCTGGCGTCTTTTTAGCTCTTTGTTCCATTGCATTGCAGCGTCTTGCGAAGAGTTATGATGGCCATCACGCTTTTCCCTCCCCATCGGTTTTAGAACTGTGCCCCCCCCCCCCCTCCCGTACCCCCTTTCCCCCTGTAATTCTTTCCTTCAGAAATCTGGTCTTTTTTCCTCCCCATCGGTTTTAGGACCCCCCCCCCCCCCCCCCCCCCCCCCCCCCCCCCCCCCTCCATCTTTATTTCTTTGTTTCTCTCATAGATCTGTTATTTCTTTAGCCAGCAAGCACAGAAAAGTCAAAAAAAAAAAGATTTTCTCAATGGGTGAGAGTCTTGGTGTATTGGTTGACGAAACTCGTTTCAACAACTTTCTTCATCTTGATTAGTCGTACCTCCAACGTCGAGCGCCGAAGAATCGGTTCCTTCCGTCCCTGTCCTAACGAAGAGGCTGTTTCTACTTTCGTACTCTCCTTTGTCCATTGTACACCAGATAACTTAAAACCTTTTATAGCCTCAGTGAAATCAGAACAGTGCTGCGCGACGACGTGTTTTCGGATCCTCTTACCATGCCTCTGTTGCACGTGTCTCTGTTGTTCCCCCTTCGCCGGTCGCACGTTGAACAAGGGATATTTTCCAATCTCCCCAGTCGATGAAGTCGCTTGAAGACCAGGCTCCGGCGTGTCGCTCTGACCCCTTCAGTCCGTCCACACCTCTTCATCTTCGTTCTGCTGCTGACATCCGTAATCTGCAGACTTCCTTCTGTTAGCCCTGAATCCTATAGCTAATGTTTTTTCTAACATACTGGGGTCCCTCCATCTGTAACAGCTCCCTTTCTCCATTAGCCAAGTAGACCTGTCCACCGAGTTTTACAGCTTTCGGAAAATGGTTTCTTCAAAGAAGCGTTCTGACCCTTAACCGTCAGCCTTTTATTCAGTCTACGACTTAACTGACTCTTGGGCATGGAGAGAGAGAGAGAGAGAGAGAGAGAGAGAGAGAGAGAGAGAGAGAGAGAGAGAGAGAGAGAGAGTGTGTGTGTGTGTGTGTGTACATTTGAAATGTACGTGCTAAGCACAATTGTGGACAACATTTTGTTAGATCGTGTTGTCATGACTGTCGTGATGAACTGGACATGTAGCGGCAGCGTGAGTAGTAGTAGTAGTAGTAGTAGTAGTAGTAGCAGTAGTAGTAGTAGTAGTAGAAGCAGCAGCAGCAGCAGCAGCAGCAACAGCAGCAGCAGCAGCAGCAGTAGTAAGAGTCGCGACGAAGCACCACTAGCCATAACAGAGAAAGCGCAGTACTCGTAAGCCAAAAATGTTATTGATGATTGGCGTAGGTATATTGTTGCTAGTAATTACTGGCACTGTTGTGATTTCTTAATTTTTTTTTTTTTTTTTCCGGTGTCACTGGTGCTGACTCAGGGTGAAATTCGCTTTTCTTCCGTTTGTTTGTTTGTTTTTAACTTATCCCCTTCCCGTTCACCTCCCATCCTCCCGCTGTCTCCTCCTTCTCCTTCCTCCTTTATAATAGAACCGCACTAATGGGAAACATGTTTGGCCTGCTTCTTTTTCTTTCCTTTTTCACAAATGTTAAACGGGTATGGGGTATAGAATGAGTCATTCATCAGTGTCAACAAGCATATGTAAACGCTTTGCATTTAACGAGGTATTGAGGTCGATTTCACAGTTGATTTGAACCATTTCTGTTCGTTTGAGGGATTTTCACATTCGATTCTGACAGGGTTTAATGTGGTCACCATGAAATGAGGTTTGAAGGGATGTCAGTAGAATTGGATTGTGACCACATTCTGACAGGTCTATACTGCCTTTTCACTGGTGGCTCCGTGCGATCCTCACGCATTTTCTTTCTTTTTTTTTTTTTTTTGTTGTTACAATTTTGAAAGTTTCAGAACGGTTGATCGAAAACGGTCATTTCGAATGGGGTCAAGAGTATCAAATAGTGACTACATTATGAAGTTTCCTTATGATTGATATATGAAGTGAAATTTTAAAGGGGGGGGGGGGTGGGGGGGGGGGGGGGGGGGGAGGACCTATATTCTTACAAGCTTCAACGTGATTCGTGTTAAGGAAGATTGTACGTGAGTTCGTGGGAATTAAACAGTGACTATGTTCTGATATTTAAAATCCGGCGTTGAGAATTCTGACAACTGTCGGCACGCTTAGCTATAGAATGAAGTTTAGATCGGGAGAATTTGGTGAGTGTTAACGCTCTGATTTCTCGTGTAGTCGATGAGGAATCAACTCAGAAGAGGGGTCAGAGGGGTCAGGAGATGAGTAGCTAACGACCAAGCAGTGGGACATGCTCCGCAGTATGAACAGAAAAAGACAAACAGAAATTTAGGGGGGTGGGGGGGGGGGGGGGGGAGGGGGGGGGGGGGGGGGGGGGGGGGGGGGGGGGGGGGGGGGGGGGGGGGGGGGGGGGGGGGTACAGACCACCGTTCCGGGGCCGCTTACGCTTTCATTCAGCCAGCACACGCCACGTCAGTCAACAAAAACGCGC
>JADBJO010006605.1:125301-130271 GCA_016801955.1 Conus betulinus
TTCACGTTTTCCCTGTTCAATATTCTTCATTCTTATGCATTTCGCCTCTCCATAATGTTTCATGTTCACGTTTCCTCCATCCAGCATTCGTCATTTTCACGATTGCCTCAGTCCAGCATTCATTATTTTACCTTTCCCCCATCCGACACTCATTACTTTCACCCTTTCCCTGATCGAACATTCATTATTCTCACGTTTTCCTTCGTCTGACATTGATCATTCTCAAGTTTCCCCGCTCTCCAAAATGCTTTATTCTCACATTTTCCCTGTCGCGATATTAGTCGTTCACACCTTTCCCGCAAGTCTCAACATTCATATTTTTTTTTACGCTTCCCTTCTTTCAACATTCATCATTTTTGCGTCATCCTCTTCATCAAGTTCGCCATTCACATTCCCACGTTCTCTTCTCTAATTTCGTCTGTCGTTCGTCATTGTTTCATTCTTCTTTTCTGATGGCATCCAGCATTCGTTTTTCTCTGGTTCTGATCTCATTCCATTCATCTTCAGATTACTCTTACGATGTCCCATTTCATGTTCCTCCCACCTTCCTCCCTCTTATCTCCCTTCTCCGGTGTCCTCTTCATCATTCTCACCTCTTCTTTTCTCTTCTTGTCAACACTCATCTTTCCCTTTTTCCTTTCTTTTATTCTGGCCGTCACCGCACCGTTCCCACGCTGTCTAGTGTTCATTCATCTATTGCCTCGTGCACACTCCTTTCTTCATTTCCTTCTTATCCTGTCCATCGTTCTCACGATATATTCCCATCCACAATTCTGCCCGTCACCTTTCATACATCATCTATCATTCTCACATTCTTCTTTTCACCTCTCGTTCATAGATATCACTTTCTCTTTTCGCCCTGCCCTCTCATTCACGATGCTGATGCTCTAATCATTTCGATCAGGATTCGTCTCGCTCCTTTTGTCCATTCTTTTATCATTTTCGCGTTTGCCTATTTTCTTCCAATCGGGGCCAGATGCGCCATCCTCAGTCTCTTGCCGTCTCATCCGAACTGCCTTCATCACTCACACGTTAGTCTCCCCTACTTTTTCATCATTTTCACGTTCATTCGTCCCCCATATGTCTTTCATCATTCTCACGTTCTTCTTTTTTCCTGTCTTTCACCATTCTCTAGCATTTCTTCCGTCCGTCATTGACCCCTTTTCCTTCTCCTGTTGTCCCTCCTTCGTTATTCGCACGCTCTTTTCTCAATCCGCGCACACTTATCGTGTTCTAGTCCCGTCGATCATGCTTCATGTTCTCATTCTTGTCATGTAGTTACAACCTTCACAGTATCTTGTTTTCATTGTATCTGTTATCTATATTCCTTCTTTCCTTCCTTCGTCATACTGACGTTCTCTTGTTCTTGTCCTTCATAAACCATTCCCTCCGTTAACATCTTCTCATTCTTCTGATCCCGTCTATCATCATATACATCGTTTTCACGTTCTTCTCTATTCGTCTCGTCTACTTCGTGTGTTTTTATCTCCTCATTCGTCCATTATTCTCGTCATCACTTCATCTGTTTCTCCTTTATTGCATCATTCTGACAACATCTTTATTTTATGTAGTCTATCGTCCTGACGCTTTTCTTCTCTCCCTCTCGCTTCGTGTCCTGTCTCCTGGTCATCATTTTCGCCTTTTTCTTCTTTCACCTCGTGAAGAAAGTATTGTTATCTCGTGTCATTTTCCCCAGTTTGTCCATTACTGGATCGTTCTCAGGTTGTTCTATGTTCATACAGCTGAATCTGTCATTCTCATGCTCCTCTCGTCTTTTCACTCTTCTGAACAGTCTCATGTTACTGTCCTGTCCACCGTACATCATTTTCACATTCCCTCTCCTTCTCTCCTTCATGGCTATAATGGCAGCTCATCCCACCTATCATTTATAATTGTCTGTTATTCATCGTTCACGTCTACTCCTTTCGTACTTCCTTCACTATTCTTTCAGTTCCGTTTTTAACCCTATCCATTATGCGTTCGTTCTTTTCACTTTCTTATTACCTCGTCCGAACATTTTTTTTTCCCATCATTCTCTCGTTCTTGTCCCATCCCACTTTCATCTTCCTCTCTTTCTCCGTCACTTATTCATCATTTCCCTTTTCTTATCATTCTCAATTGTCTTCAGGTCCCGTTCATCATTCGTCATTGTCACACTCTTGTTCCATCAGCCATTTATTGTGTTCACATTCTCCTCGAGTCAGCAGTCATTTTCACTTTCCTCTGACATCAGTCATTCGTCGCTTTCAAGTCCTCTCCACTCAGTCAGTCATCTTTTTCAGGTTCTTCACCCAGTCATTCATTCATCGTTTTTAAGTTCTTCTCCAGTCATTCATTCACCGTTTTCAAGTTCTTCTCCACTCGGTCAGTCATCGTTTTCAGGTTCTTTATTCTTCTTCATTGATCCTTTTCACATTCTTCTCCCGCCAGTCATTCGTCATTTTCACCTTAAATCACAGCAACAAATTTGTTGCTTAAACCAGAATTGTATTATTTTCTGATTTTCCTCATTCTGAAATATCCGAAAATGTGCACGTGTTGAAAAATAAAAGAATTTAAGATAATGATAAGAAACTGCCATTGTTTTCTATTGAATTGGGAAGCATTGTCAGCATTATATCTTTTGACAAAGCATAGACATTTGTAGGACATTCTTGGAGAGTAATTTATAGTCGAGCCTCACTTCTGATATCAAGAGCTGAAGAGAGGAAGATGAGACTATGTCTGTTCATCAAAGTCTAAATGTTATTACATACAAGGGATTTAACAGACATTTGAAGTCTTTCCTTTCGCGTAAAAGTGTTGCTGGAATTGTAACTGTTGTTGTTAAAAATGCCAGAAGATCGTTTTTAAAAGTCTCTGGGAAAAAAAAAGTATTTATAGTACATCAGGCCCGTCAAAGGGAAAACGGCTGACGCACATGAGGTAATACACTCGAAAAGAAAAAAGGTTAGCAATATTTCTTGACGTCAAGAAGTCCAATCAATTCAAAATCATGCTGCAAAACTCGAGCCAAGAGTAAGTGGTGATGTTCCACACTCTGTACTGGCCACCGGTGATGAGACGTACGTATGTCTTTGTGTGTGTGGTGTGGTGTGTGGTGTGGAGTGTGTGTGTGTTTGTGCGCCCACTCGCGTTGGTCTGTGTGTGTGTGCGCGCGCGTGCGTGTGTGTGCGCGGGGGCTTGTTTTTTTTTTTTTTTTTTTTATGTGCGCGGGGGTGGGGGAGGGGGGGCAGCGAGTGAGTTGATACACTTTCGAGCAACCATGTAAATTGATGTGTTTGTGGAGGAGCCGGAGGATAGGGGGAAAGATGGGTATGGAGAGGCACCGAATGAAATACGTTTGTGTTGTTTGGACCAATTGTACTGGTTTTGATTGACTTTGTCAAACGGGTCTCGATCACATTTTTTTTCCATGTAGGTTTTTTGCACATTGCTGGGAATACGGCTTCACTTGGTGTAGATCGCGGTGTGTTCTCTCTCTCTCTCTCTCTCTCTCTCTCTCTCTCTCTCTCTCTCTCTCTCTCTCTCTCTCTGTACTTGTACCCTTCTCTCTTGTGTTTACTATTAGTCCTGAACGATGCTTTAAAAGTTTTGTGGCATTGTCTTTGAAGGTAATAAACCTGGTTTTACTATTTTTTTTTAATGAGTTATGATAATAATTGTCCTATTCATCATTAAAAATGTACAATAACAAATAACTTGCAAAACTACTCTAAAATGTGAACATTAGTAGAACAAGCGAAGTTTTGTATCGGCCATTTCTGTTAATCTGGAGAATCTGAATATGTAAGCGTCGGTAATATCTAGTCATCTTTTCAGACTATCCATACCCTTCAGTGTGTCATTATTACTTCTGTTGTGTGTGCTACTCGTACTTACGACCTTTGTAAGGTACCATCATCAAAAAAGAAAAAAAAAAAAAAAAAAAAAAAAAAAGAAAAAACGGTATAATATTTAGACGATATTTTCATTAAGACAAATGCAAATCTAAGAAGACGAGGGAAATGAATTAAGAACAAGATAGTTATCACCTGGAGATAAATATAATTTAACTTGTACATGGAGTGATATGGGCTGACACATTCAGGAGAGAAAACACTAATAATGATTTTTTTTTTACGGGGAGAATCCGACATTATTGCTACTACATTAAGTGTACATAGCAAAACTTCGCAAACTTTCACTAGACGAAGTTTTGGGATACTCACTTGATAAATTACAAAGGCAATCGAGAATTTGATAAAGACAGCAAAGGAAAAGGTGGAAATTTTTGACAGCAGTTGATGCTTAAACCATGGGATCAAGATACATACAATAACAATTAACTCCGTTACCACAGTCACTAGCCTCTCCGATCAAAAATTGATGTATGAATAAGTTTATTTTTAACCCTGCACAGCTTGTTGAATGAAAAACACAATCTACAGACAGCAGAGCTGTTAAATTAGTTCTTGGCAATCCGATACATACAAATGTGTTGAAATCATACCATGAAGCTGGCTTAACATCTTTTTTCAGAATAAGGTAACTTGTCAAAAGCTAATCGTTTTTATTCGAAGTTTTTGTTCTTGAATTCAGAAACAGAGAAAGTATTGTTAGGCTCTGGTAACGAGTACCAGAAAAGAGCTAGACACACGCTGCCTCTCCCAGCCAGTTGTAAAGTATAGAAATGAATGATAGAAAAGAAGCAATTGTGTTATTTCATCTGTTACATCGGGTCTAACAGTGCCTATCATACGTCACTAAGAGAACCGACAGGTCAGATTTGATAATAATTATACTTCTCTGACCACAGGTGAAAAGACTAACATTTTATTAGTTGAGAAATATGATAACGTGAACATTTTATATTTTGACATTCAAGAACATTTGAAAGCCGTGCATCCAAATTATTATAAGCATGCCAAACAGTTGGCACAAATCTAGATTCACGGACACGTTCTGCATTAAAAAGTCATTTGAAATCA
>JADBJO010006606.1:0-10000 GCA_016801955.1 Conus betulinus
CCAAAGACAGGAAGACACCAACAAGCAGTGGACAGTGCCAAAGACAGGAAGACACCAACAAGCAGTGGACAGTGCCAAAGACAGAAACCAACAAGCAGTGGACAATGCCAAAGACACGAAGACACAACAAGCAGTGGGACAGTTGCCAAAGACAGGAAGACACCAACAAAGCAGTGGGACAGTGCCCAGAAGGACAGAAACCAACAAGCAGAGGACATGCCAAAGACAGGAAGACACCAAACAAGCAGTGGACAGTGCCAAAGACAGGAAGACACCAACAAGCAGTGGACAGTGCCAAAGACAGGAAGACCAACAACAAAGCAGTGGACAGTGCCAAAGACAGGAAGACACCAACAAGCAGTGGACAGTGCCAAAGACAGGAAGACACCAACAAGCAGTGGACAGTGCCACAGACAGAAACACCAACAAGCAGTGGACAGTGCCAAAGACAGGACAGACACAAAAAGCAGTGGGACAGTGCCAAAGACAGGAAGAAACCAACAAGCAGTGGACAGTGCCAAAGACAGAAAACAACAAAGCAGTGGACAGTGCCAAAGACAGGAAGACACCAACAAGCAGTGGACAGTGCCAAAGACAGAAAAACCAACAAGCAGTGGACAGTGCCAAAGACAGGAAGACAACCACAAGCAGTGGACAGTGCCAAAGACAGGAAGAAACCAACAAGCAGTGGACAGTGCCAAAGACAGAAGACAGTGCCAACAAGCAGTGGACAGTGCCAAAGACAGGAAGACACCAACAAGCAGTGGACAGTGCCAAAGACAGAAACCAACAAGCAGTGGACAGTGCCAAAGACAGAAGAAACCAACAAGCAGTGGACAGTGCCAAGACAGAAACCAACAGTGCCAGGACAGTGGACCCAACAGCAGTGGACAATGCCAAAGACAGAAACCCAACAAGCAGTGGACAGTGCCAAAGACAGAAACCAACAAGCAGTGGACAGTGCCAAAGACAGGAAAACCAACAAGCAGTGGACAGTGCCAAAAAGACAGAAACCAACAAGCAGTGGACAGTGCCAAAGACAGGAAGAAACCAACAAGCAGTGGACAGTGCCAAAAGACAGGAAGAAACCAACAAGCAGTGGACAGTGCCAAAGACAGAAGACACCAACAAGCAGTGGACAGTGCCAAAGACAAGAAACCAACAAGCAGTGGACAGTGCCAAAGACAGAAACCAACAAGCAGTGGACAGTGCCACAGGAACACCAACAAGCAGTGGACAGTGCCAAAACAAGACACCAACAACAGTGCCAAAGACAGGAAGACACCAACAAGCAGTGGACAGTGCCAAAGACAGAAAGACACCAACAAGCAGTGGACAGTGCCAAAGACAGACCAAAACCAACAAGCAGTGGACAGTGCCAAAGACAGAAACCAACAAGCAGTGGCCAGTGCCAAAGACAGGAAACAACAAGCAGTGGACAGTGCCAAAAGACACACACAGTGGACAGTGCCAAAGACAGGAAACAACAAGCAGTGGACTTTGCCAAAGACAGGTGGACAGTGCCAAAGAAGAACCAACAAGCAGTGGACTTTGCCAAAGACAGAAACCAACAAGCAGTGGACAGTGCCAAAGACCAAAGACAGGCATGGACAACCAAAACAGAAACCAACAGCAGGACAGTGCCAAAGACAGGAAAACCAAAAAAGCAGTGGACAGTGCCAAAGACAAGAAGACACCAACAGCAGTGGACAGTGCCAAAGACAGACACCAAAACAGAAAGCAGTGGACAGTGCCAAAGACAGGAAGACACCAACAAGCAGTGGACAGTGCCAAAGAGTGCCAAAGCAGTGGACAATGCCAAAGAAGAAGACACAACAAGCAGTGGACAGTGCAAAGACAAAGACAGGACAGTGCCAAAGACACCAACAAGCAGTGGACAGTGCCAAAGACAGGAAGACACCAACAAGCAGTGGACACTGCCAAAGACAGGAAGACACCAACAAGCAGTGGACAGTGCCAAAGACAGGAAGACACCAACAAGCAGTGGACAGTGCCAAAGACAGGAAAGACACCAACAAGCAGTGGACAATGCCAAAGACAGGAAGACACCACAAGCAGTGGACAGTACCACAGACAGAAGAACAGAAACAAGCAGTGGACAGTGCCAAAGACAGGAAGACAACCACAAGCAGTGGACAGTGCCACAGACAGAAAACCCAACAAGCAGTGGACAATGCCAAAGACAGGAAGACACCAACAAGCAGTGGACAGTGCCAAAGACAGAAACAACAACAAGCAGTGGACAGTGCCAAAGACAGAGAACCAACAAGCAGTGGACAGTGCCAAAGACAGGAAGACACCAACAAGCAGTGGACAGTGCCAAAGACAGTGGAAACCAACAAGCAGTGGACAGTGCCAAAGACAGGAAGACACCAACAAGCAGTGGACAGTGCCAAAGACAGGAAGACACCAACAAGCAGTGGACAGTGCCAAAGACAGGAAGACACCAACAAGCAGTGGAACAGTGCCAAAGACAGGAAGACACCAACAAGCAGTGGACAGTGCCAAAGACAGGAAGACACCAACAAGCAGTGGACAGTGCCAAAGACAGGAAGACACCAACAAGCAGTGGACAGTGCCAAAGACAGAGACACAACAAGCAGTGGACACTGCCAGAGACAGGAAGACACCAACAAGCAGTGGACAGTACCAAAGACAGGAAGACACCAACAAGCAGTGGACAGTGCCAAAGACAGAAAACCAACCAGCAGTGGACAATGCCAAAGACAGGAAGACACCAACAAGCAGTGGACAGTGCCAAAGACAGGAAGACACCAACAAGCAGTGGACAGTGCCAAAGACAGGAAGACACCAACAAGCAGTGGACAGTGCCAAAGACAGGAAGACACCAACAAGCAGTGGACAGTGCCAAAGACAGGAAGACACCAACAAGCAGTGGACAGTGCCAAAGAGAGGAAGACACCAACAAGCAGTGGACAGTGCCACAAAGGACAGGAAGACACCAACAAGCAGTGGACAGTGCCAAAGACAGGAAGACACCAACAAGCAGTGGACAGTGCGAAAGACAGGAAGACACCAACAAGCAGTGGACAATGCCAAAGACAGGAAGACACCACAAGCAGTGGACAGTGCCAAAGACAGAAACCACCAAAGCAGTGGACAGTGCCAAAGACAGGAAGACACCAACAAGCAGTGGACAGTGCCAAAGACAGAAAACCAACAAGCAGTGGACAGTGCCAAAGACAGAAACCAACAAGCAGTGGACAATGCCAAAGACAGAAACCAACAACAGCAGTGGACAGTGCCAAAGACAGAAACCAACAAGCAGTGGACACTGCCAAAGACAGGAAGACACCAACAAGCAGTGGACAATGCCAAAGACAGAAACCAACAAGCAGTGGACACTGCCAAAGACAGAAGAACCAACAAGCAGTGGACAGTGCCAAAGACAGGAAGACACAACAAGCAGTGGACAGTGCCAAAGACAGGAAGACACCAACAAGCAGTGGACAGTGCCAAAGACAGGAAGAAACCAACAAGCAGTGGACAATGCCAAAGACAGGAAGACACCAACAAGCAGTGGACAATGCCAAAGACAGGAAGACAAACCAACAAGCAGAGGACAGTGCCAAAGACAGGAAGACACCAACAAGCAGTGGACAATGCCAAAGACAGGAAGACACCAACAAGCAGTGGACAGTGCCAAAGACAGAACCAACAAGCAGTGGACAGTGCCAGAGACAGAAGACACCAACAAGCAGTGGACAGTGCCAAAGACAGGAAACCAACCAGCAGTGGACAATGCCAAAGACAGGAAGACACAACAAGCAGTGGACAATGCCTAAGACAGGAAGACACCAACAAGCAGTGGACACTGCCAAAGACAGGAAGACACCAACAAGCAGTGGACAGTACCAAAGACAGGAAGGAGAAACCAACAAGCAGTAGACTTTGCCAAAGACAGGAAGACACCAACAAGCAGTGGACAGTGCCAAAGACAGGAAGACACCAACAAGCAGTGGACAGTGCCAAAGACAGGAAGAAACCAACAAGCAGTATAGACTTTGCCAAAGACAGGAAGACACCAACAAGCAGTGGACAGTGCCAAAGACAGGAAGACACCAACAAGCAGTGGACAATGCCAAAGACAGGAAGACACCAACAAGCAGTGGACACTGCCAAAGACAGGAAGACACCAACAAGCAGTGGACAATGTGACATTGGACGATGATGAAGACAGACAATTACAGAAAAGCCGAAGTCAACTTGAGTGATGAGAAAAGGGAGATTATCCGTGTACTGTTTGTGAGAAGACAGGGACAGAATTTTGTGCTAATGGTCTTCCACTCCCCCTTCCAACCCCTCCGGTATTACCAAGGGTACATATCAGAACACACACACACACACACACACACACACACACGCACGCACGCACGCACACACACACACACACACTCACACTACTCACAACACACACACACACACACACACACACACACACACACACACACACACACACACACACACACACACACACACACACACACACACACACACACTCACTCACTCACACACACACACACACAACACACACACACACACACACACACACACACACACTTTAACGTCTCTCAGTCAATCGTACACATTTCTAAGCCACTTCAGACACACACACACACACACACACACACACACACACACACACACACACACGACACACACACACACACACACACACACACACGACACACTTTAACGTCTCTCAGTCAATCGTAACGTTTCTAAGCCACTTCAGAGGTGTTTTTTTTGTTTTGTTTTTTGTTTGTTCTATCACCCGCTGTAACCATTGACACCCAGCTCTCTGATACCGCCCCCCATCATCCACTGTCACAGACACGCCTCGGTTCCGCTGCCTTCCGACACGGCACCCATGTAACGTCTACACTGTAGCACTACGTTCGGACACACGGGACAGAACGGAGGGAAGCGAAGGAAATCTTTACGTTGGATTCAATGCGTTCAACCTGGTTACGTCTAGGGCTGAAGATTAGTGTGCTTCACATTTGTTTAACAACTGTGTATTAATTTTGTTATTTCGTTTGTTTTACACACGACAATGAATTCTTTTTTTTCGTTTTTGTCTTCTTTCCTTCTTCCTCTTCTTCCTCCTTCCTTCTTTTCCTTTACTTTCCTTCTTTTTTTCTCTGTCTGTCTTGTTTTTCTTTGTATAAGCAGCACGTCATCAGAGTGAGAGTGAGGGTACACCACACATTAGAACATTAACAAACCCAGACACTTTGTATCAAACGCCAAAACACTAAAACCAGCAAAAATGTGCCCATTCGTGAGAAAACATACAGACTATGCATGGTGTGTAAGAGACTGGTTGTGATTAAAAAAAAAAAAAAAGGGGAAAAAAAAAAAGAAAAAGAAGAAAAAAAGAAAAAAAAAAAAGAAAAGAAAAAGGGGAAAAAAAAAAAACCTAATTGTGAAAATTTTCGTTTTCTCCGCTTTTTGTTTTTTTGGCAGATCAAGAGGACAGTGTGAAGCACCAAAAAATGAAGAGGTGGATTTCGGCCTTAGGAGGGAAAAAAAAGGAAAAAGTCACTGCTTTAGGTGCTCCATTGATCCGACAACTGATACCACCAAAAAAAAAAAACCAACAAAAAACAACAACACCACACACACACACACACACACACACACACACACACACACAAACCGTAGCACTACTAGAGTAAAAATCCAATGGAGCAACTGGAAAACACAGACCCCCTTGCCAAAGTCGAACGACCCCTACAAAAAAATTTGTTAGTCTGCAAGGGGAAGTAATTGCAGACACCGACTGAAAGAGTTGCTTCCCATCTGCTTTTTTTTTTTTTTTTTTTTTTTTTTTTTGAAGGATATAGAGGTACTGTCGCTTATGGCCCAGCCGACCGCAAGAGGCCATGTCAGGGCTGTCACCGCGTTGAAGTCAGTTCACAGGTCATCAAAAAAACAAACCAAACACAAAAACAAAACCTCGTTCACACAACCCTTTAAAACTACGCCTTCTGAAAACACACCGGAAGTTGTATTAAAAAAAAAAAATCTTTCTCCTGTAAAATCTTAGATCAGATGAAAATGTTTAATCTCTTTCAGAAATTTCAAAGATTTTATCAGCGGGACATCTCCGAACAAGGTTTTCATGGAGTCTGCTGTAAAATGTTTATGTCTCACATCGTGCAAGTCCCAACACTCTAAAAGGATATTTTCACAGTGAGTGGCACATGACGTGGAATACACCACAGAGCTTCTTCACTTTCAAAAGATAAGAAAGGGTCTAAAAAGGAGTGACCTGTATGCAAACGGCACAAAATGTTTCTTCTTTACGAACATACATATGAAATACAGAAAACGTCAACATTTATCAATATAAAGTTTCAATATTGCATGAAAACATTTAAAACATGCCCACGTGCGCACCAATGAAAAAGTTGATTTTTGAAGAAAAAAAAAAAAAAGTTTCCATTTTCCACGAATCCTGAAGACCACCGACGTTGATATCGAAAACTAATTTTCCATATTCCATGGACATTGGTAAAAAGTGAACGTTGAGGCCTGAGTCTTGATCCAGGCCTCGCCCACCACACAAAAAGGCGTCCCTCCAGGCTTGTCAGCACGCAAGGGGGTGGGGGGGGGGGGGTGGGGTGGGGGGGGGATAACATGTATATGTTGAAAGAAAAAAAAATCAAGAAAGAAACAGCACAGAGACATATGTAATCAACAAGCACAATGAAAAAAAGAATCAAGCGGAGGGTAAACAAATCACATGGCGGGAGAGAGGTTTTCTGAGGGGTAAACCATCCCCAATTGGCAGAGGGGAGAGGGCGGGAGAGGTCGAGAGGGAGAGGAGAGAGAGAGAGAGAGAGAGACGGAGAGGAGGATGGAGAGAGGGAGAGAGAGAGAGAGAGAGAGGGGGGAGGGAGGAGGAGAGATGAGAGGAGGAGGAGAGAGGAGACGAGAGGAGAGAGGGAGAGGTCTGAGAGGGAGCGAGCGATGAGAGAGAGAGAGAGAGAGAGTGCGAGAGAGCGGAGAGAGAGAGAAACAAAGGGGAGAGAGGAGGAGAGAGGAGTGGAGAGGAGGATCCCCCCTTGATTGTTCAACCTCCAGGTCAAAATGTATAAACGTTAACAAAATGATTTTTAAAGAAAGCGTTTAAGAAGCAAAAAAGTGAAGTACAGGGATGGGAAACAGATTCCGCAGAAATGAACAGCTAGTTGACAAATTTCAATATGTAGTCCCCAGATACAACAGCGGCTCTGCAGCAACAATAACAACAACAAGAACATGCTGGCATTCTTATGGGAAACGTTCGACCATTTTCTTTTCTGATCGGATTATAGAGGATGGGAGAGAGAGGAGACGAGAGAGGAGAGGGAGAGCGAGGGAGAGAGGGAGAGAGGAGGAGAAGAGAGGGAGGAGGGAGAGGAAGAGAGGAGTGAGAGGGGGAGAGAGAGAGAAGCCAGGAGGGCGAGAGAGAGAGAGACTGAGAGAGAGCATAATGTTTTGAAACGCAAAAAAAAAAAAAACGAATAAAATGAAAACTTCGTGAGAGAGAGGCGGAGAGAGAGAGAGGGGGAGGAGGAGGAGAGAGAGAGAGAGAGAGGAGAGAGAGAGAGAGAAGAGAGAGAGAGCGAGAGGAGAAGAGAGAAGAGAGGGTTGGAGAGGAGAGAGGGCGGAGAGAGGAGGAGAGCGGAGACGGGATGGAGAAGAGAACGAGAGAGGAGAGAGAGAGAGCATGCCTCTATTATATTTAAAACCCGCAAAAAAAAATAACTATAAATAAAATGAGGAAATTCGTTTTGAGAGAGAGAGCTGAGACGAGAGAGGAGAGGTGGAGAGGAGGAGGAGAGAGGATGAGGGAGTGGAAGGGAGATGAGAGAGAGAGAGGGAGGGAGGGGAGGAGGAGAGAGACGAGGGAGGGAAGAGAGGAGTGAGAGGAGGCGAGAGGAGGAGAGGAGAGTAGAGAGAGGAAGAGAGAGAGGAGAGGAGAGAGAGAGGAGGAAGAGGAGAGAGATGGAGGAGGAGAGAGAGCATAATATTTTTTTTTAAACGCAAAAAAAAAAAAAACGAATAAATGAGGGAATCGTCGTTCAGACAGAGCGAGAGAGAGAGAGAGAGGAGGATGAGAGAAGAGAGAGAGAGAGAAGAGAGAGAGAGAGTATTCAAAGGACAAACAGCGCAATCCTGAAGCCCAGAGAGATAAGACCATCCTACAGCAAATCGAACAATGCGTGCCGACGCTAGTGTCACAGTGAGGGGGACTACTGGCTGGACTGGCGGAAACTAAGACAAACTGAAAAGACAGAATTACAAAATTACTATGCCATCGTACTAAAAAAAAACAAAAACAAAAACAAAAAAAAAAAAAAAACGACGCGTTTCGACCTCTTTGGTCTTCTTCAGAGACTAGACAAAAGAGCATTCAAGACAATGAACACGAAAAAGAGACAATCACGTGTCTCTTCAAATCCACATGACCCATATGACGCCCAGGTAGCTTGAGGAGACAAAGTGACCGTCTGTTCTTTCTTCGCTGTCATGGTCTTGAATGTTGTTTGTCTTAGGGGGGGAAAGCTGTTTCCCCTTATTCAAGCGTGCCGTGTCAGCTGTAGTGATTACACCAATGATGCCAGTGTGCATGCGCTTGTCAGGAAATAAAAAAAAAAAAAAACATAGCGATCGTGATTGATTATCCTGGTTGTTAACGTTTTCCTTCATGAAATACCGTTTTGTTAAAAAACGTTCTGATTTAATCACAGACCTGTCTGCATTTGTCATGTATTTCTAGAAAAAGGAAAACCATAGGTAGTTCGTGACAAGAAAACATTGCACACACACACACACACACACACACACACACACACACACACACACACACACACACACACACACAATGTCATCAAATCATCTGAATATCATATTGAAATGTTACTTGTGACTGATATGGACAGTACGAAAAAAAACAAGCACTATGTAAACTGCGTGTTAGCTCGCATGACTTAAATGTTGAGGAAAAGTCGTTATGCAGGTATACCACGAAATCAAAGATTTTTGCACAGCATGTAATGAAATAGAAGACGAATTTCATTTTTTAGATAATTGTAGAATACTTTATGACTTACGAACAAAACTAAAGACACAAGTAGAAACAGATGCAAGATCTAACAGATGACCACAGGAAAAAGAATATTTTGTGACAACGACATCAAACCAAAGTACTCTATTAAACTCCAGGGAACAACAAAAAAATATTAGCCAGCTTTTGTTTTTGAGGCATTCAAAGCCAGGCAAAAATTGATAATCGAAGCACTTTTCGTTGTGTTGTTGTTGATGTTTTGTGCCAAATATCTTTCAAAGGTGACGGCAATACGGCAATAAAGAATTGTTCTTGTTCTGTTCTTGTTCACACACACACAACACACACACACACACACACACACACACACACACACAAACACAGAGAGAGAGAGAGAGAGAGAGAGAGAGGAGAGAGAGAGAGAGAGAGAGAGAGAGAGAGAGAGAGAGAGAGAGAGCGAGCAGCAGCTCAGCAGCAGCATTATGATGCATAATGCCTGGGAACATTGGCTAGAACCAAAGCAATAATAAGTTCATGGGTGATGCAGAAACGTGAAGTTCTCCTTTCAAAGAGGCGAGTGGAACCAAGAGGCCACACACACACACACACACACACACACACACACACACCACACACACAGAGAGAGAGAGAGAGAGAGAGAGAGGGAGAGGAGAGAGAGAGAAGACTACTGGCAAAATTTTGTAGGAAACCACACTTTGTTAGGAAAATAATATCTCCTCCTTGTTCTGTGTGGGTCTGCATCTGCGCTAGAGGAATTAGTGCCGTTCACAGCAATCGTTTTGGTGTATGTGACAGACGTGCGTGACTGTCTCACCATGGCAGCTAAAAATTTTCCATTTTGTTTGTTATCCACTGTTTACTCTTCTCTGACTCATC
>JADBJO010006606.1:15000-17500 GCA_016801955.1 Conus betulinus
ATCTATCTGTCTGTCTGTCTATCTATCTATCTATCTATATATCTATCTATCAGTGTGTGTCTGTCCGTCTGTCTGTCTATCTGTCTGTTTATCTATTTGTCTGTCTTTCTATATTCATCTGTCTGTCTGTCCATTTGTCTGTCTATGTACACGCACACACATACACGCACGCACACACATGCACGCACACACGTACACACACACACACACACACACACACACACACACACACACACACACACACACACACACGCACGCACGCACGCACGCACGCACACACACACATCGAAGTGGTGTCAGGAACTGTATAACCATGATGAATCCTGTGGCTATATTAGCAGTGTTGATAATAACTGTCGTTTGTCTCTGTCCTCTGTATGTACATCTTTGTCAATGAAAATCCTATGTCGGCATTTCCTTCCATATGCTGTGCATATAATTGTATTCAGTGTTTTGTTTACATGTGCTGTTTCTATGGGTGTATCATTAACGCTTAACGTTAGACCTTAACGCTTGACCTCAACAACCACATTTATAAAACCATACTAGAAACCTAATGATACACCTATCTATGTAAACATCAAAAGTAACCACCCACCATCCACACTAAAAACTTATACCCAATGGCATAAACAAGAGATTATCTAATTTGTAATGTAAGGAAAGAGTATGCAACAACGCACCAGCAGAATACCAAGAAGCGTTGCAAAAAAGTGGTTACAAATACAAACTACAGTACAGCTCAGATAACAACATGAACAAAGACAAGAAAAAACAGGAAAAGGAAAATCACATGGTATAACCCCTCCATATGAAGGGAGAGTAAAAACAAACAAAGGGAAAGAATTTTTTAAAATTCTGACAACATCATTCCCAAAAGAACACAAACTGTCCAAAATATTCAACAAAAACACCATCAAACTATCATATTCATATATGCCTAACCTTAAAAATATACTTGATTCATCAACAAAATGAAAAGCAACACAGTAAAGAAGGGTGAAGAAAGGAAATCTTGCAACTGCACTAAGAAAGAAGAACAGTGTCTCTTAAACAACGAATGTCTCTATAGTAACATTGTATACCAAGCCACTGTGACATCAGAAAATGAAAAAGAAACATATACAGGGATACTGAAAACCACTTCAAAACTAGATACGCAATCCATAAACAGCCATTCAATAAAGAAAAATACAAAAACCAAACAGAACTGAGCAAATACATTTGGAGACTTAAAGATAAAAAATTGAACAATAATATATCTTGGAAAATCATAAAAAGGGCATCACTGTACAATAATATTTCAAAAAGATGCAACCTATGTTTCAACAGAAAAATGGTTAATACTATGTAAACCACACTTAACAACTCTAAATACTAAAGTAGAAATAGTAAACAACTGCAGGCACAAATGGAAATCGTCAGCAAACGCACCCTGAATAACAACCTGAAACCCCCAAAAAACACATGCAGCCAACCCGCACGTGCAAGCAGTGACACTGGGCCCTACAAGCTATATAACATCGGCGGTAGACGACCCAAAAATCATCCTGAAGAGAGCTGTGTGCTCGAAACAAATTTGTAGAGTTTTAGAATTCTTTTAGTACCTTGTTTTTAACAGATGTTGGTCCCCAAGGGGTTGAGCACTTTAAAATTTTACCAGGATATATATATATATTAGTGGTATTATATATATATATATATATATATATATATATATATATATATATATATATATATATATATATATATATATATATGCGTGTGTGTGTGTGTGTGTGTGTGTGTGTGTGTGTGTAAGAAAGCATATGTAGAAAACAAACAAATGGCGGGGGGTGGGAGGGGGGGGGGTTAGAAACTATCAAGTAATCAACAAATAATCAATAAGAAGAATATTGCAACCCAACTGAAACCAAAATATACCGGTTACTGAAAGAAGAATACCAAGAGGGCTAAAATGCAATATTTCAGCAAAAGTTCGCAAACGATAAAAATCATTCACAATTCTTTCAATCGCTAACGGTCTTTTTACGAGTAAGCTACCTGCAGTGTTAGTAATTTGGTCTTTGATATTAGGACAGTGCAGGAGCAGATGATTCACTGAAATGGTTCCCACATACACATTTGACGTCTTTACAGTATTTTGTTTTGAAAGCATCTTAACGAATTTTTAAAAACACAAAGATGTAATTGGTCTTGACCCTGCATCAGATATATGCCTTAGCATCAAATTTGAATTCAGTGTCTTGGGGTCTTTAATGCAGGTGAGAGAATATTGGCTCTCTGATGCCTTCAAAATGTTGACAAAATTCCCCTCGGCTAGTTTTTCAATGTGTCTATAACATTCACGCAAATCTAGTTCAATGTTTAGTTGAATTGCCCCTTCAGTATTTTCGTGCTGCACTTCTAGCTGCTCTATCGACCAGTTCATTATTTGAGTATACTCCGCGGTGGGAAGGAACCCAATAAAAAGTTACACTAATGTCTTTGTTTGACAATT
>JADBJO010006606.1:30000-32500 GCA_016801955.1 Conus betulinus
AGAGGAGAGTGTCATATGCGCGAGAACTGGAGAGCTTGTTAGCTAACCCTGGCGACGAGGGAGACACCTTAACAGAGGGAGGGGATTAAAGAAGCGGACGCAAGACAAATTCAAGTCCACAGCGTGACTACTTCTCAAGCTCATCTTGCTGTGGAAGGGTCAACGTCTTTTGATCGTTTTCTACACCAATCAGAAAACATAACGACTTTTTCGTGCACCAGTCACAGCCCGTTTTGTGTCGCACGCGGCGGGACAGACTCCTGACACAATCTAAGCGACCTTTCGCCTTTTCCTGGCCCGCTTGCGGGATAGGGTGTGCTACGAAACGGTTAACGCTCGCCAAGCAAGCGACAATTCTGGCCAGCTTGCCTGTATGAAAGGCGGTGTCTGGTCAGCTGTCTCGATGGCGAAAGACGTGAAACAGGGCTCACCAGGGGGCAAGTGTCATCTGCGACAGTGGACGTTGCCGGACTGCCTGGGACTGTTCTCTGACACGCTCCTTGGACATGACGTCATTCCACAACCGCGCCGATACACGGGGACGAGGCAGTCTTGTTGAAGTGTTTAATTGTTAAAAGTAAACAGTCCGACGCCGAGACCAGAGGGACGAGGTAGTCTTGTTTAAGTGTTTAATTGTTAAAAGTAAACAGTCCGACGCCGACACCACAGGCACGAGGCAGTATTGTTGAAGTGTTTTACAGTAAACAGTCCGAACAGGACTAGACAAATCCGAATGGATGGAAGCAGCCATGGCAGTTTTGTGATGCCAAAAATGACATTGACTGACACCTCCAACAACGGTTCCAAACGGTTCAGGCATGACTGGCCACGGGAGGAGAGGACGTGGGGGGGGGGGGGGGGGGAGGGGAGTTGAGGGCGGGGGAAGTTCTGTTACAGCCTCGTTCAAAGAAAGTCTATAGCATTATTCCAGCGAGCCGGATGTAAAACCATACTTTCACTGTTCTAGACAGTGTTGTTCAAACGGTGATGCGGAATACGTTGCTCCCGTGTTTTGGACAGAAAAAGGCATCTAGACGTTTTGCTGAAGATTTTCTTTTCTTCACTCTTTAGACATTTTGTTCTGCCAAGACAGTATTTGTATTTGGCCTATACGATCTCCTATGAATACATCACTCATCTCTTTTTTTTTTTTTTTTTCTTTTACATATGTTGATACATCTTACACGTATGCTTTTCTTTTGAGTGCCGTTCTTCAGTTGAAAAGAAAGGCAATCTATTTTTCTTATAAATCAGTATTTCCATTGAACAACAGACCATTAATTTGTCCCCACTGGCAGTATATCCACAGTAAGTTCAGTTTCAACGAAGATGGCTCGATACGGGAACCAACATTTTTTTCTGTGTTTTTTTTTTTTTTGCCCTGTTCTGAAAAGGATGCTCCTTCAGTTTAATATATCTGTGTCTCAAATGATACAGGAGAGTCTGGACAGCGGACAGAAAACTCTGCAGCTCACACACACACACACACACACACACACACACACACACACACACACACACACACACACACACACACACATACACGCCTTTTGGCCGACTCTGGGGAAAGGTCCAGTGGCGGTGAGGAAAGACCCACACTGACCACGGCTTTGAGTGAAGGCAGATGATGTATTCTTTTCAACGAAACAATACCAGTACATGGAAGTTAACACTGGAAGTAAATTTGATGTTCTTACATTTAATTGGCGGCATTCAAACATCATGTTTTGTGAACAAATTGAAACGTGAAATGCTGAATGTTCACACTATCATTTATACGTAGAAATCTTGCTAATTTGAAGAGAGACCAGCGATTAATGAGACAGAAACTGATGTCTGTTCTTTAATATCGTCGCACAGTGCACGACTGGTAATCAGTTTACTGATAACAGAACACGCACATTACAGGCATTTCCGTCTTTTGTTATATCATCGGTAAACTATGTCTAACGCACACACTGAACATTCAGGTGTTCCAATACCGCATTAACTGGCTTGTGAACGTCGTCCTTGTTGGCTGGCGAGATGGGGGCAGGATACCGTTACAGTGACCAAACTTTCTTCTCTTGACCGTAGCCAAGAGGGGTTCCTGTGGTCCTGCCAGTATGGTCACCTGCTCTCGGACAGAGTCGTTGGTTCTGTGCTCTGTCCAGGTGATATGGAGCAGTCTTCTGTATGCCTGCATTTCAAAAAGCATCTGGATCCTCCTCTTTTTAAAATGATTTTTCAAGATGAATACAGTCAATGTTGACAGAGTCTGATGACTACTCTGAACGTCTTTGGTGCGCGTGTACGTAAAAGTGTTCTTGATTGTTTTATCTATTGGATCGACCGAACGGTTGTGTGAATATTTTGTTGTTCAGTCGAGCAGCAAAGCATCTAAATGCTGTTCGTTTTTTTGACTATTTTTGTCTTTAATGATTAACGTAAGAGGCGATTTTTCAGTCTGTTTGCATTTTTTTTTATCGGTTTGTTTGTTGTGTGCGTTTTGCTTGAGGTA
>JADBJO010006606.1:50000-55000 GCA_016801955.1 Conus betulinus
TAATTGTGGTTTACATAATATTATGTATTTCTCTGTTAGACACAGGTTACATCTTTTTGAAATGTTATTGTATGGTGCTGCTCTTTTAGGATTTTTTCCAAGATATGTTGTAGTCTATATTTTCTTTAACTTTGAGTTTCCAAATGTACTTACTTAGTTCTGTTTGGGTTTTTGTATCTTTCTTGTTGAATGACAGTTTGCGGTTTGCATATCTAGTTTTAAATTGATTTTCAGTGATACCTACGTATGTTTCTTCTGTATTCTCCGATGTCGCAGTGGCTAGCACTGCTGTTCGCGTCTGTAAACGCTCTGGGCAGTTGTTGTTTCAGGTTTCTCCATTCATGAGAGAGAGAGAGAGAGAGAGAGAGAGAGAGAGAGAGAGAGAGAGAGAGAGAGAGAGAGAGTACAGTAGTAATAAAGAAGTTCGTGATAGTTAAGTTGCTTCTAAACGAAGATTTCCATTGCAACCAGCACTCGTATCACATTTTTTTTTTTCTTTGATGCTAAAGTTTTTCTTTAATCTGTGATAATAAAAGGTATATAAGATTCCCATATATTTTTTTTTTCAAATCGCGTCAGGCAATCAACTTTGGCTATATGTTCGTCAATTTTAAACTTTCCTAATAGTCGTTTCCTAGATACACTGCACATTGGAACACACTTGTTTTGTTTACATTGAAAAATAAACCATTTCGCAAACAATCATCCTTCAAATGCTTGTCATTTCCAATATGTTTATCAGTGCCTAAAATTACAAAATTTTCGGTCAAATATAACGTCATTTTGCATTGTTCATTAATTTCTTTGAGTTTAGTTCCGAATGATATGGCCTGCACTTGTTTTCCCCCACTACTTAATTGTTCAGCATTATATTGTTTGGTCAATCAGTGGGTGATTGTTTCTCTTAGGAGATCCAAGGAAAGGTTGTTCTGCACAATCCTTAGCCGCTGACAATGCTTGGGTTATTGAACAGCAGAGCTGACCACTCAGACTGTTCCATATCTTTTTGATCTCCCTTGCATCCTTAAATGGATCCTCAAGTATAGGCTCAAAGATTGTCCTTTACATTTTATTCTGTTTGCGTAATGTTTTTTAGTTTTCAACAACTTTTTTTCCTCTCCACACTTTCGTTTTGTTTAATTCTAGTACCTTTCGCAGGCTGCTTTGGGGGTGCTGTTGGATTCTTTTTCGAACCCTTGGCGGTCGGAACACCACATAATTATGGACTGTGGTGTGTCTCTATCTGACGCCAAGAGCACAGACACGATCAACCGTGTTTTGCTGATGAGTCCGATGCAGCAGACGAAAGGCTTCGGAACAGGCTATATATATATATATATAGATCTGTCTTCGAGAGAAAGGCCTCGGAGCAGGCGATACATATAGATCTATCTTCGAGATGGATTGCGATAGTTACCTCATGCAGCTAGCGAAGGGTTTTCATATTTGTGATATACATTTACTTCATCTTCAAGTTTTTTGTGTTGTTTTTTTTTCTCTCAATCTCAAATCTTTGCCAAGTCACTACTATAATGATGGAAGAATTGTTGGCCTGCACTTGTTTTTCCCCCCACTACGTAATTGTTCAGCATTGTGTATGTATATGTGTGTGTAGAGAGACAGAGAAAGGGGAGGGGGGAGAAAGGAAGTTAGAGAGAGAGAGAGAAAAACAGACAGTGAGAGACGGAGTTTGAAAGCAAAATGGATGTAAAGAAAGACAGAGACCGATATGTAAAAAAAAAAAACACGCTCGCGCGTGCGTACACACACGCAGACAGCCGGACACACACACACGAAAAGGTCCTCGGGCATATTCGGCTCTCTCCGACAGCTTCCGGAAACAGCCGAACGACAGAAAGATCACCGGTGACGGAGAGGGGGGGAAACGAAAAAGCCAAAACAGCACTACGGCAGGGCTGACTCCTCGATTCTTCTGGCAGCTGCGCAGGGTCGCCATGGCCAGCGATCATACAGGCAGCAGCATCGCGGCACACTCTTCAGATTGCCACCGTACCTCTGCTCCGCTCATCCTCCCGGGCACCGTTATGCAACATGATCAAACTCGCTTTTCCGCCGTAGTTTTTCCTTCGTATCACCTTACAACTCTCCTCTCCTCCCCCCCCCCCCCCCCCCCCCGTCCTCCTCCCATCTCTTCCGCTCCTCCTCCGTTCCCTACTCCTGCTGTGATGAAGGTACGGGATGGGATGGGGGGGGGGGGGGGGGGGGGGGGGGGGTTGAGAAGACGGAGAAAGGGGTGTGTGGGATGGGGGTGGGGACGTAGAGTTAGGGGGACGGAGAGAAGTGAAGGGAAAGAAGTGAAAAGAAGGGGGGGGGGGGGGGGGGGGTTGGAGGGGGCGGGATATACATATTATGGACTATGGTGAATTCTTTCTGGCAGACAAAGAGAAAGAGAAAAGATAAAGAAAGAAAGATAGAAAGAAAGAAGCAGCCGAGTTGCCTGTAGCGTATTGTTTTGCTATGGTGTTATTCTTAAGTCAAAAGAGGGTGTGAAATCCCGATTAGTGATACATCTCTCTGTTAATGGAAGATTAAAAAAAATTAACAAATTCATAAAATAGCTCATAAATGAAGAAATAAATAAGTAGATGAATAATGAATAAATGAATGAATCTCTCAATCAATCACTCAATAAACAAACATAAAAATAAACAAATAAATAAAAGGAACGAATTCAAACTTTTAACACTAGGAATGTTCGTCATGACCTGTCATATATTGAAAAATTACGAACGGTTCATTGACGGGGAAAGCTTCACACACACACACACACACACACACACACACACACGCACACACACACACGCGCGCGCGCGCGCACAACGCACACACACACACACACACACACACACACACACACACACGCAAAGATTTTCATCTACACAACTTTGCTAAATTTTAGAAACTTTGCAAGTTTAGCAACACCTTTTTTTTTTTACCACCACAGAGCAAACGACAATAGTTAAATACGGACTTTATACATGTAAATGTTTCTTGGTATAAACTGATTTCTAATGTCGTTATATTTGGTGCATTTCATTACAAAATGAAATTCATCACCAAGGTCATTCTAGTCGCAGTCCCAATAGAATCGTTCATCGTGATGTATTCCAAATCGTCTGCCAATTTTCGTCATGAGGTTATGATTACCACAGCGAAACCGAATCAGTGGGTATATATAAACATCAGGCAACATTTTCAATATATTTACCACGGTAAAAACTCTGTTTTAAAATTCCTATGAAATAAACACTTAGTACTAGATTCTAAACCATCATTCCATGCACGTATGTAAATATTTTCAATGAATTGCAAACGTTTCTACAAAGACTGTGAACCGACGAAAACGTTTGTGTCTCCCAAACACAGCTGAATCCCGTTTTTTATAAGGATATCCCGTATAAACATCAACTACCTAGATGTAAAACCCTGATTTTTGTATAAGTCATATAATACTTTATACAATCTAGATGAATATTTGCTTGTTTGTGGCGAAAGATGACCAGAATTTTATCATTCGTGCATATACTTGAGCTGAGACAGGATATATGCCTAGTTCTCTCCATATATCCATTCTGTTTTGGTAGAACGATTTAAATGAAAAAGATGCTTGAAAATTTTAAGCTGAAAACTTCCCATTAGCTTCAAATCACTATATCCCCAAATTTCACGCCCATATAAAAGTACAGGCAGTACCATTGATTGGTATAAGTCCAGTACAATGTTCATTGGCAAATTTTGAAGTCTTGTCATCTTTAATAAAGTAAACATTGCACATAGCGCTTGGTCATACAAATACTTCTTACACTTATACAAATTTCCTGTTCTGTTAAAAATCATACCCAAATGTTTTGAAAGTGTGTACTATTTCTATAGACTGGTTTCTGAACTTTTTTCCCCAGGATTATTGCGTCCATTAAAGACTACAACCTTCGTTTTTGCTACATTAACATTAAGCTTCCATGTATCACAATACTCGCGTTTGTTAGATCAAGAGCATGCTGAAACCACAAAAAGAATCTGCAATAATAACAATATCATTAGCTTAATAAATCTGAATCAGGAAGATTTAAAGTGTACCACACACACACACACACACACACACACACACACACACACACACACACACACCCACAAACACACCACACACCCACACCTTTTTGTTTTCACAGAGATGCTGGTGGACAGGATCAGTGTCTTCACCTTTGGCTGACTGGGGCTCCAATGTATATAGTGAAGGTAGTCGTCACTTCCTGTGGATGTCACTGGCTGTGTGTCTGTGTCATGAGTTGCCTGGCAGTTCACCCATGCTTCCCAACTGACAAGAGTCACCCTTTCAAGTTTAATGCACACACGTGGTGGTACTCGCAAGAAAATAGGTCTTGAAGGTCGCTGACCAGTCTTTCTGAGCTGTGGGCAACACGTACCTGAATACGCGTGTGGGCGCCCTACGCTCACACCAGAGCTGTATCCTCACAGAAACCCCGAATTGAGCTATTTGCGTTTATTTTCAGCTTTTTTTTTTCTCGATTAAGCACAAACACCTGTAATGCAATCAATACACTGAGAACAGAATCCACCATAAAGAAAGGATATTTAGAAAGAAAATAAGATTTTGGTACTTGCACACAGCAATGCTCTCTCCCTTTACCAATGAATGAATGCATACCACGCATTAAGTGAGAACTGGATCAGCGCCTCAGTCGTAACTCTCACTGGTCAAGTCCATTATCGCAAGATGGGGGCTGCACCTTCGTTGTTGTTTTTTCTGTGCTGTTGTTCATGAGTTGCCAGTGGAGGAGAACGGAAAGGAGACTGTTGGGATAAGTACAGTCAAACTGTCTTTTAGACTGATATATGATAAGCTGCTACACGCCAATAAGTACACAGTTAGCAGCGTCTTTCTACGCATTTGAATTTTGCTGAAAGCAAGCGCTAGCTGAAACTGGCGCTGTGATGGACAACGCGTGCCACGCGCGTGA
>JADBJO010006606.1:65000-72500 GCA_016801955.1 Conus betulinus
GGGAGACACGGGATTGATTGTTTCTGTGTTGAGTCTTGACACACACGAGTCCATAACTCTGTCAAATGAGACATCCATATACACAAATACCCCACCCCATAAACTCTACCCCCCCCCCCCCCCCTCCCCCCCCCCCCCCCCCCCCCCCCACCCCCCCCCCCCCCCCATATACAGACCCCCCCCCCCCCCCCCCCCCCCCCCCCCCATCTACATCAAACCACTTCAAATGGACACAACAGAAGAAGAATAAGAGGAAACTAAACCAAGAAACAAAAGGAAAGCAAAATGAAAACAAAAGAAAAAAAACTGTTTTTGTGGATTCCTAGAAAAAAAATGACTTTTTTCCCAAAAAAAAAAAGGCAGCAGAAATAAGCAAGAGCACAACATTCTTTCTCTCTCCCCCACTTCTCCCTCCTGTCTCCTACACCCTCCCTTCTCCCCCCCCCCCTACCCGACCACCGTTCTTTCCATCTCTCTCTCCGTCTTCGTACCCCCTCCCCCCCTCGCCCTCCTCCCCCTGCAAAATTTCACGAGCTTCTCCCCACCCCCACCCCCCGCACCAGCACCACACCTCACCTTCATCTCCCTCTCCCTCCTCCCACCCTCCGACTTACCTGCAAAAGTATTCACGAGCTTCTCTCTCCCCCCCCTCCCCCACATCCACTCCCTCACTCACCACTCACCCCTCCACTCCTCCCTCCTCCACCCACCCTCCCCCACCACCTCCCCCTTCCCCCCCCGCCCTTCACCAGAAAGTAGTCCCTTCGAGCTCTCTTCTCCCCCCTCCCCCCCAAATCCACTACTCACACCCCCTCAGATCTCACCTCACACCCCACCTCACCCTCCCTCCCCCAACACCACCCTTCCATCACCTGCCCTCCACCCCCCCCCCATCTCCCCATTCCCCCCCCCCCCGCCTGCCGTCAGAAAAAGTGGTTCGGCAGACGGGTGTGTTTGGTGAAGGGCAGGAGCCGATGTCCTGGGAAGGTTGGAGGCGAGAGAGTGGAACTCAATTGACCTTGCAATGGAGCCTCCCTCTCAATGCCTTTTCCCATTCTGAAGAAGTCTTCACTTTGTTCTTCACAAACCGCGTGATGACTCCTCTTCTCCCTCAGCACACCTTCAAGAAACAAGAAACAAGAAAGAAGAAGAAGAAGAAGAAGAAGAAGAAGAATGAGGAGGATGAGGATGAGGAGGACGGAGGAGAAGAAGAAAGAAGAAGAAAAAGAAGAAAAGGAGACGAAAAGAAAGAAGAAGAAAAGAGAAGAAGAAGAAGAAGAAGAAGAAGAAGAAGAAAGAAGAGAAGAAAGAAGAAGAAGAAGAAGAAGAAGGAAAGAAGAAGAAGAAGAAGAGAAGAAGACAAAGAGATAAGAAGAAGAAGAAGAAGAAAGAGAAGAAAGAAGAAGAAGAAGAAGAAGAAGAAGAAGAAAGCCTGTTCTTCCCTCCCAAGATTCGTGCCCCCCCCCCCCCCCCACTCCCCCCCCCCTCCCCCCCCCCTCCCTCGCCCCCAAGCAAAGTCGTGGTATGAGGGAGTGGAGGAGTGGGTAGGGTAGGAAGGGCAGAGAGAGAGAGAGAGAGAGAGAGAGAGAGAGAGAGAGAGCGAGAGAGAGACAGACAGACAGACAGACAGACAGACAGACAGACAGACATAGAGATAGAGAGAGAGTCTGGGGTGTGGATGGTTGGAGGATGGGCGAAGGAGAAGAGAGGAGGGATGTTTAGATGGATGGGGGGGTGGGGGGGGGTGCGGATAGGGGTGGATGGGAAACGAGAGGCATGGTGATGATGAAGAATCTCCAAACTCCTGATCTGTTTAGCTAAAGTGGTCAGTGTGGAGAACTCTTTGACTGGGGTGACTGACCCTGGCTGGTTCTGATCGCATGTTGAATCCTGTCCAGCCAGGGAAAACTCGACTCGACTCTGCAGAGGAAGTTGAGGACTGGCTTGGACACACTCTCAGGAAGCCAGCATCCAGCACCACACGCCAAGCCCTGACATGGAACCCGCAGGGAAAAGGAAGAGAGGCCAACCACGCAGCAGCTGGAGGCGAGACACACTGAGGCAGAGATAAAGAGGCAGGGGACCAACTGGACAGGCATTCAGCGAGCTGCCCAGAACCGAGTGCGATGGCGGAGTGTTGTCGATGGCCTATGCTCACCTTGAGCTATGGGCCTAGGTAGGTAAGTATGTAACTCGACCCTGGATAAAGCATGGTGTTGTACTGGCCTGAGAACAGTGTGGAGTGTGTTACACTGTGTTTACTGGCCTGAGAACAGTGTGGAGGTGTGTTACACTGTGTTGCACTGACCTGAGAAGAGTGTGGAGGTGTTACACTGTGTTGTACTGACCTGAGAACAGTGTGGAGTTGTGTTATACCATGTTGTTCTGGCCTGAGAACAGTGTGAAGTTGTGTTATACCATGTTGTACTGGCCTGAGAACTGTGTGGAGTTGTGTGGTATATACCATGTTGTACTGACCTGAGAACTGTGTGGAGTTGTGTTATACCATGTTGTACTGACCTGAGAACTGTGTGGAGTTGTGTGTTATACCATGTTGTACTGACCTGAGAACTGTGTGGAGTTGTGCTATACCATGTTGTAACTGGCCTGAGAACTGGGTGGTGTGGAGTTGTGTGTATACCATGTATACCATGTGTACTGGCCTGAGAAAACTGTGTGAGTTGTGTTTATATCATGTTGTACTGACCTGAGAACAGTGTGGAGTTATGTTATACCATGTTGTACTGCCCTGAGAACTGTGTGGAGTTTGTGTATATACTGTGTGTTGTACTGGACCTGAGAACTGTGTGGAGTTGTGTTATACCATGTTGTACTGACCTGAGAAAACTGTGTGGAGTTGTGTTATACCGTGTTGTACTGACCTGAGAACTGTGTGGAGTTGTGTTATCCCATTTTTACTGGCCTGAAAACTGTGTGGAGTTGTCTTATACTGTGTTGTACTGGCCTGAGAACTGTGGAGTTGTGTTACACCGTGTTGTACTCGCCTGAGAACTGTGTAGAGTTGTTTTACATCGTGTTGTACTGGCCTGAGAACTATGGAGTTGTGTTACACCGTGTCGTACTGGTCTGAGAACAGTGTGACGTTGTGTTATACCGTGTTGTCCTGTGTTGTCTGGTCGTGTCTTTTTTTTTTTAAATTTTATTTATCTATTGATTTGCTGGCTGCCCCATTTTCTGTGCCTCACCAGTGGTACTGCACCCACAGCGCGCTCATTCCAAATCCTCGTCCACTGCCCGACCCGACCCAGCACAGCCCCAGAACCACCCATCTACAGAGAGCAAATCATGTCAGGTCGTCAAGAGGCAACCCGCCGGAGAAGACGCTGTGCTGCTAACGAGTCAGTGGTGTACAGTGGTGCCTGTTCTAACACATGCAGGACGCCACCTACTAACCCGCCTACTGATGATAGTAATTGCTTGCTCGCGGAGCCAGCGTGCGTGAGCTCTCACAAAACACATAATACACACACAAAAATGTTTGCGTAAACGCAGTACAGTAACACACACACACACACACACACACACACACACACACACACACACATGCGAACAGGCATACAGGAACCTCATTCTACTCTCTCTGTGTGTGCACGCACGCATGCCTGCACACACACACACACACACACACACACACACACACACACACACACACACACACACTAGTTTTGACATTTTATCCAGTTCTCTGCTCCGTTCAACCTCAGCTGAAGTAGTTGTGCAGGCGGTAATGTGTGTGTCTGTAACAGGAAACTCATTGACTTCCAACGGAGCTGCTCTGTCAATGTCTTTACCAGTCTGTCTTCACTGGCTAAAGGGTTTTCCCCCTTCTGCTCTCTGCAACGGAACACTGCAGTGTTTGTACGGCCTCTCTCACTTGTAACTGTCTTTTTGGCTGTTGCTATACAACGGTTTTGCTATGTTTTGGTGGAAGGACATGTGCTCTGTCTGTCTGTCTGTCGGATCTCTCTCTCTCTCTCTCTCTCTCTCTCTCTCTCTCTCTCTCTCTCTCTTGCTCTTGGTCTTTCACACTCTATCTTTCTCTCATGCACACATGTGTACACAACATCTCTCATAAGGCACTTATAATATACATGGATATATGCATATGTATGAACACACACACAGACGCATGAACATGCAAGTACACACACACACATACAAACACAGATCTACACACACACACACACACACACACACACACACACACACACACTTCAACAAATACACTTGCAATCAACAAATACGCTTGCCATCATGCATATGCACATGCACGCGCAACACACACACACACACACACACACACACACACACACAACACACACACACACACACACACACACACACACACACATATGAACATGCATATGAACACACACATACATACATAAAAACACAGATCTACACACACACACACACACGCACGCACACATACACACACAAGCATCAAATCACAGCAACACACACACACACACACACACACACACACACACACACACACACACACACACATATATATATATATATATATATATATATATATATATATAAAACACTTCAACAAATACGCTTGCAAACATGCATATGCACATGTTCATGCAAACATGCACACACATGTTCATGCACACACACACACACACACACACACACACACACACACGCGCGCGCGCGCACACACACACACACACATTCGAACACACATACTGAGACCCCAATGTGCTGATAAACAGTTATGCACAAACACACACAGAAAGACAAATATTCATGCAAGCATGGAGTCAAGCTCAAATACGCATACCAACACACAGTTACTTTCCATTTGACGTGTCTAAAAATAACCCAAACCACGCTTTGAATGGCTATTAAATGTGGCTTTTACACACACACACACACACACACACACACACACAAAATTAACTAGATTTTTGTAGTGAATAGATTAGTCCATTATTGTGAAAACCATAATGCAATTCCAATCAATCAAGTTGGCTTTCGAAAAGTTAGATCCACCACGAACCATTTGGTCAAACTAACTACACAAGTAAAAAACAGTTCGCAAGGCGAAAAAAATATCTTAGCAACGTTCCTTGACATCAGAAAAGCTTACGACCAGGACTGGTATGGCCTGCTCGGCTTCTTCATGAGCTTAAAATTATCGCTATAACCGGTAATATGTATCATTATATTGCTAGTTTTTTTTTTTTTTTCAAATCAAATAAATTTCTACAGGTACGAATAGGAAAAAACATATTCAAATCCTAGACAGCTACACATGGGTCTTCCACAAGGATCAGTTATTTCGCCTATTCTATTTAGTATTATGTTATCAGATCTGCCAAGAGATCTGTCTAAAGATGGGGTTTTAGTTCAATATGCTGACGATACTTGTTTCTGGATGAAAGTAACTATGAAACGCAAAACTCAAGTCAGGGTTTTGAACTATTCAAAAAAAAAAATTATCCAACATGAACTAAATAAAATTAACAAGTTTGATGAAAGAAAAAGGACATATCATGTTATTCGATTCAGGCTGTGATCCGTAAAAGCTTTCTAAATTCACTATAGACGGCACTGTCATTAAATACATACAAATCATTTCATTTCTAGGTGTTTATTTGTCTTCAAAACTGTCATGGAATTATCACATAGAGTGTATCTTAAATAAAACTAGGAAAGGTCTAAATTTTCTTAAAGTCATAACCAAACAACAACTGGGCACAAGACACTGAGGCACTTATTTCTCTTGCTACATCTCTTGTGCGTTCACGGCTGACCTATGCCCAAGAAGTTTTCTTCAGCGCTCCACAGCAACTGTTAAAAGAAAAAAAGTCCAAAGTATAGATCGCAAAGCATATAAACTCGCTCTTGGTGTACGCACGCACGCATCAACTTTAGAAACCTACAGAGAAGCAAGTATTTTACCTCTTGATGAACAGAGAAAACTTACGGCCACAAAATTTGTCGTAAAAGCTTCTTTTGGTGACATCTTTTCTGCAACTAAAGCTACATTAAGTTCACAAACAAATTTTGCAAAAAGAGCCAAAACAATACAATCGTTAACATCCACAGATACATTTGCTTCTGACGTCTTAAGTTCAACAAGATCAAGTGAAAAATAGATTGCCGTTAAACCTTCTTTTCGCCAGTTCCAGCACGGGAACAATATAAACCACGTGTTTTTGATATTGATCACACAAGTTTATCCAAAAATCACTCACCCAACATGTTAAAGACCTCAGTACATTCTCACTTCCACTTAGAAAATCACTAAGTAAACTATCTAAAGATACACACGGATGGATCTATTCTCGAAACGGGCAACGCAGGTGCAGCCTTTGTGATTCCTTCATAAAAACAGAAAAAAACACATGGATAGACATTATTCAATTTTTAAAAAAAATGGGTATCACGATAAATGGATAGACATTATTCAATTTTCTACTCTCGAAACGGGCAACGCAGGTGCAGCCTTTGTGGTTCCTTCATTAAAAACAGAAAAAATGGTATCACATGGATAGACATTATTCAATTTTTACTGCTGAACCAGTCACCATACTTATGGCCCGATAATCTTGCAGATCTCCCGATAAATGTTCGTAAAATATTTTGTGCAGACTCCAAATCTGTCTTATATGCCCTTAGATCCCCAAACATAAAGACTTGATTAGAGATGACAACAGAAATAAAGCATTTAATTCACCAATTGTCTATTAAAGGAATTAGTTCCACCCTTATGTCGGGTGCCTTTGCGCACTGCGGAATATTTGCTAATGAGTGGGCAGGTCAGGCTGCTAGAAGAGCAGCGCGCAAACATAGAAGGCTCAGTCGGACTAATTATCAAACAAGACCTTTCTGAGTATTACAAATGTATGGAGTGTCGAGGGATCGATTTAATGATTTTCTGATAACTTCAAATGGTCAGTATTATCAGCAGTGAGTTGAAGGAATGAAAGGAACTGATCCTAAATCATTTTAAATAATGCACCCATTTTTTTAAATTCTAGACTAGTAACAAGTTTACTGTACAGGTTACGATTAAGTGCCTTTCGCATAAAATATTCTAAAAAGGTACTATGTACATGTGGGAAACAAATCACTGTAAGCCATTTCTTTTCTTAGTACCCAGTAATGCATCAGTTAGTTCCTCAATCATTAGTCGATCAAATTTCATTTAATGCTTCATTGTCCACAGAGGACATACAAAATAATTATTAGTTACTTTACAATTTATCTGAAGTTTTGAATTCCAGTCCAGTTTGGTATCTTTCTTTCATTTATTTCGTTACTTTATGTGTCATTATTGTATATATCTGACTTGCTTGCTAGTAGGCCCCTACATGATATTAGTACTATTACACAGAATTTAGATCCCATATAGGTTATACATCAATTAGGACTCCTGGATAACTTTTTTGTTCAGTTGGACTGGAATTCACAAAAACTTCAGATAAATTGTAAAGTACTTTCTTAGTATTTATGGAA
>JADBJO010006606.1:77500-85000 GCA_016801955.1 Conus betulinus
AGCTGTCTATTCTGATACATGGTGTTCAGAGCTGTCTATTCTGATACATGGTGTTCAGGTGTCTATTCTGATACATGGTGTTCAGGTGTCTATTCTGATACACGGTGTTCAGAGGTGTCTATTCTGATACATGGTGTTCAGGTGTCTATTCTGATACACAGTGTTCAGGTGTCTATTCTGATACATGGTGTTCAGGGGTATCTATACTGATACACGGTGTTTACAGGTGTCTATTCTGATACACGTTACGCAGTACACCACTTATTTCCCCCCCTACAGACGGCACTGAAGCTTGGTCGCGGTGCTGGCGTGAGTCATTGTGCCCCTCACAGGGCGCCACTACTTCCGTCCACCGACAGTCCTCGCGAACCTGTTTCCATCCACCGACAGTCCTGATGAACCTGTTTCCATCCACCGACAGTCCTCATGAACCTGCTTCCATCCACCGACAGTCCTCGCGAACTTGTTTCCATCCACCGACTGTCCTGATGAACCTGTTTTCCATCCACCGACAGTCCTCATGAACCTGTTTCCATTCACCGACACTCATGAACCTGTTTCCATCCACCGACAGTCCTCATGAACCTGTTTTCCATCCAGCGGCAGTCCTCATGAACCTGTTTCCATCCACCGACAGTCCTGATGAACCTGCTTCCATCCACCGACAGTCCTGATGAACCTGCTTCCATCCACCGACAGTCCTGATGAACCTGTTTCCGTCCACCGACAGTCCTGATGAACCTGCTTCCATCCACCGACAGTCCTGATGAACCTGCTTCCATCCACCGACAGTCCTGATGAACCTGCTTCCATCCACCGACAGTCCTGATGAACCTGTTTCCATCCACCGACTGTCCCTGATGAACCTGTTTCCGTCCACCGACAGTCCTGATGAACCTGTTTCCATCCACCGACAGTCCTGATGAACTGTTTCCATCCACCGACTGTCCTGATGAACCTGTTTCCGTCCACCGACAGTCCTGATGAACCTGTTTCCGTCCACCGACAGTCCTGATGAACCTGCTTCCATCCACCGACAGTCCTGATGAACCTGTTTCCATCCACCGACTGTCCTGATGAACCTGTTTCCATCCACCGACTGTCCTGATGAACCTGTTTCCATCCACCGACTGTCCTGATGAACCTGTTTCCATCCACCGACAGTCCTCATGAACCTGTTTCCATCCACCGACTGTCCTGATGAACCTGTTTCCATCCACCGACTGTCCTGATGAACCTGTTTCCGTCCACCGACAGTCCTGATGAACCTGTTTCCATCCACCGACTGTCCTGATGAACCTGTTTTCCATCCACCGACTGTCCTGATGAACCTGTTTCCATCCACTGACAGTCCTCATGAACCTGTTTCCATCCACCGACTGTCCTGATGACCTGTTTCCATCCACCGACTGTCCTGATGAACCTGCTTCCATTCACCGACAGTCCTGATCCACCTATTTCCATCCACCGACAGTCCTCATGTACCTGCTTCCATCCACCGACAGTCCTCATGAACCTGTTTCCATCCACCGACAGTCCTCATGAACCTGCTTCCATTCACCAACAGTCCTGATCCACCTATTTCCATCCACCGACAGTCCTCATGAACCTGTTTTCCATCCACCGACAGTCCTCATGAAACTGTTTTCCATTCACCGACAGTCCTCATGAACCTGTTTCCATCCACCGACAGTCCTCATGAACCTATTTCCATCCACCGACAGTCCTCATGAACCTGTTTCCATCCACCGACAGTCCTGATGAACCTGTTTCCATCCACCGACAGTCCTCATGAACCTGCTTCCATCCACCGACAGTCCTCGCGAACCTGCTTCCATCCACCGACAGTCTCCTTGAACCTGTTTCCATCCACCGACAGTCCTCATGAACCTGTTTCCATCCACCGACAGTCCTCATGAACCTGTTTTCCATCCACCGACAGTCCTCATGAACCCTGTTTCCATCCACCGACAGTCCTCATGAACCTGCCAGTACTGGCGACTCGTCACGAGCTACTTCCATCCACCGATAGACCTCATATTGTCTCGTTCGTCCGTGACGTACGTAGATGCGTTGTACTGCCGTTACGCGCCAAGGGCCCAGTACATCTGTCTTCGGCGTTGGTTTTCTTGTCCGAGTTTCCTCTCGTAGGCGACTTGCGACCAAGGCTAATGAGCATCCCCTACCCCTGTTTTTTTTTCTCCGAGGTTTTCCTTCCCCGGGGCTGGAGGTTTTTTATGCGCCTCTTACTCTCATGATGAACCCGTCACGGGACACATGGGGAATTTGACTGGTGTAACAGTGCTACCTGTTACCCCGCCCCGTCCTGGTAAGAACATCGCCAGTTGGTCCGAAACTGCTTATTCGACCAGGCAAGCCTGACTTATGTCGCAGCTAACCCTCATATCTGGGGGTCGACCCCCCATATCCGCTACCTGGGGACCCGCCGGGTTGGGGATAGTCGCCCCGCCCGTATAGACCTCATGAACCTGCCGATCTTGGCGACCTTGACATGAACTACTTCCATCCACATAGACCTCATGAAACCTGCCGATATTGGCGACCTCGACACGAACTACTTCCATCCACCGATAGACCTCATGAACCTGCCGATACTGGCGACCTCGACACGAACTACTTCCATCCACCGATAGACCTCATGAACCTGCCGATACTGGCGACCTCGACACGAACTCAACGAGGACGTGGACGCGAAGAGAAGAAACCAAATTGAGGTCATCATGAGAAGAGGGTACGAAGGGTTACAGAATCCTAATGTCGTTTTTTTTTATTTTTTTGTTCTCTCTCTCTCTCGTTGATCGATGAGAAGATGAAGACAGTGCTATGGAGTTCCATTCTCATCCGAGACTGGGTGACAGGGTTCTACTCTACGCTTACTTTCATACTAATACATCCCGACTTCAACCAGGCCCGAGAGATACAGACACCTGCAGTAATTGGCATGGAAGTTAGAAAGCACTCTCAGAAACACGTCCGCTGAGTGGATGAATCTCGACTCTGTGCTTCCAGTCTTCTTTATTAACTGAGCCTGCAACAAACTCAGCTCTGGGTAGAAGCCAGACACTGGACGAAACAATCACACACAAAAAACGGGCTCTGGTGGGAATAGAACCCACGACCTCCAAGCCGGAAATCAGCAACACTAACCACAATGCCACGGCGGTTGGTAGACGCCGGCGATTATTGGGTTCGGGTTACACGTTTGTGTGCTTGTGTGGGATTTTGTTTCTGGGTATTTGTTCGGCTGCAGTGACATCGTTACCTGATTATTCTGTAATCCGTTTTTTTATCATTTCATTGTCTTATATCGTTCAGTACGTAGAAGAAATGAATGCTAAACTGACAGCACGTGAGTTATCTCTCTTTAAAAAGCGGGACATTCTGTGAAGTACTGTTGATTAGACCAGCAGAGTGTTGGAAACTTTGGCGTCTGTGCATTCTATCCCCAGTGTCGTGTGTTTGCTTTTCGTTCTTCAAACACGACACCAAACACAGAGGGTTTAAGCGTGTGGGTGGTGTGTGGGTGGTACGGAGTATGAATTCCAGACACATTAACGAACCAAACATTGGGCGTCACTATTCAAAGTGTCTCTGAAAGAAAACAAAAAATACTGGCCGTCCAAGATTAGACATTATTTGCTCTCTGATCCCTAGCCTTAAAATCAATACAATGTTTATCTTGTTTGTATATAAACAAAGTGGATTTTTTAAAAAAACCCAAAATGAGAAATAAGAGGTTTGGGTTGTTCAAACTTTCACTTTGCTTTTCGTCTCTTTTACTTTCGTGTAGAGTAATACATGTGTCAGACGACGCGCGACTCGATAAATTCTGCTCTCTCTCTCTCTCCACACCTTCGATAATGATCTACACTCGTTCAACCTGTTGGGGAAAAAAACAACCAATGGCAGCGGCCGACACAAAAGAGGTTAGGCCGAGATCAGTACGAACAAGTGCCCAATCCCTTCCGTACACGTTTGACACAATAGCTAAGCACTGGCCGTTTGTTTGCCAGGGGCAAACTCGCCGGCAATGGAAAGAATCAACGAGCATTCGTCGCAGATAGTTTTGCAGTGTTGAACAAGTTGTTCGTTTGCTTGTCTCTCTTCAAGGAGGAATTTACTTATTTGTAGAAGCCTTGAGGGTGTGAGGTTTGGTTAGACTGAGGGTGGGAGGGTGTGTTTGTGTGTGTGTGTGTGTGTGTGTGTGTGCTGGAGTTGGGGTAGTGGATGGGTGGTGGGGAAGGGGGGGGGGGGGGGGGGGGGGGGGGGGGGAGGTGACGTCTGAGTGGAGAATGGGGAGACTTGAACATTCACTTGCTTATTCTTGAGTAGCCAGCTAGATCTCCGATGTTTTTCCTTTGTGTGTTGAGGCTGTTGATTAGCTCCAGCTGCCGCTGCTGCTACTACTCACTGCTACAGCTGCTGCTGCTGCTACTACACACAAGCTGCTGCTGCTGCTACTAAACTGCTAAAGCTGCTGCTGCTGCTACTACTTATTACTACTACAGCTCCTGCTGCTGCTACTACTTGCTGCTACAACTGCTGCTGTTGTTACTATTTACTGTTACAACTAGTCTGCTACTACTATTGCTTACTACTACTACTACTACTACTACTACTACTACTACTACTACTACTAACCAGCTGCTGCTGCTACTACTACTTAATGCTAAAGCTACTACTGCTACTACTATTCACTGCTACAGCTGCTACTGTTACGACTTGCTGCTACAGCTGACATTGAAGAAAGACCCATTGACCACAGGGAACGTCCTGTTGGCAGCGGGAATGACTGTAATCTGGGATTCTCTTCAGAGAGCATGTTAAGACCTCATGGCGGAAGCTTGGCCTTGTCTGGAGTTGTACTGACTTCACCAGTCAGCGGAACAGCAACGAGTGAGGCTGCGGGATGCACGCGGCAGTCGCTTTGCCGGTGCCTTTTTTCGCCGGTGGGCTCTGCAGTCATGATAGAGAGGAGGTTCTGTCGTGTCACATCTAGTGGCCATTACACAATGGCATCTGCCAGGGAGCAGTCATGTCCCTTGACGTCTTAATGGAATGCCCTGTGCGTGCCTGCTCCCCATGTGAACACAGTGCAGGCTTCCAAGGGTGGTGCAGGATTGCTCTCAGCTGGTTTGTTCGGCAGTTGAGGACAATACTTCTCTGGGTCCTACCCGCACCCTCTGGTGTATTGTTTTCTTTCTGTTTTATTACTTTTCAATGAGAATTAAGAATTTTTTCATTTTATATGCCAAGACCTGACTGGTCATAAAGTCTGTTGCCTGACTAGACAGGCTTTTGTTTTTGTTTTTGTTTAAGGATTGGAAGAGGTTTTCAACTTTTATCTGTCCGGGCGTTTCAGTTTTGTACCTGTTCATTTTTTGTTTTGAATTTGTTGTTGTAGTTCTCGAGTGGGTTCCGTGGTCGGCTGTACGAAAAACAGCATGACTGGTCAGACCTTTCTTGGGACGTTGACCTTTCTTTGGACGTCAAGGTAATGATGGCTCACCCTTCGCCATTTTGATGATAGGGCTGGGAATTTTTTTTCCCTTCACCCTCCAAATTTTTCTCACCCACCCCCCCCCCCCAACATTCTTTTCTGGGGCGCGACGGTGGGGTGGGTGGATCCTCCATCATCCTAGTTTTTTGCCACCTTTTTTTTTGTTGGCTTTATCGACTCTCATTTACCATGCAAATACGTATATTCTATAACCAAGGGACATTCTAGTAATTAAAGTGCTTGTATAGAGCGTCTGAGTTTTTGTTAATGTGCTAAAGATGTTTGGTTTACTGGCACATTCATTCGGCTTGTTACAACAACGAAAAGGTGAATGAGAGAAAGAAGAGCAAAAGACATACTGACAGACAGACAAACAGACAGACAGAAGGAAGGAAGGAAGAAGGAAGGAAGGAATGAAGGAAATAAAAAAAAAAACGAAAGGACGGAAGGCAGAAACGAAAGAAAGAAGGAATTTGTAGCTAGTAAAAGATAACGAAGTTTAAGAAATACATGCGCAATTGTGCAGCAAATATGAAGCCTAGGGTTAGGATTTGATGTCTTGATGATCAAAAACGTCGTGGTTATGATTACAAAACTCTCCGCAGTGTGTGTTAGTTTTCAAAATGTATGTACCACGAACGCGCCAGATTTCATTCATGTCAGTCAGTTACGTTATGCATGATCCGACAGGCCTACCGCGCGACACACTCACACACACACACACACACACACACACACACACACACACACACCACACACACACACACACGCACGCACGCACACCCCCCCCCCCCCCACACACACACACAAACTACGCACACACACACACACACACACACACACACACACACACACACACACACACACACACACACCACCACCACCCACCACCACCACCACACACACACACACACACACACACACACACACACACACACACACACACACACACACACACACACTACAACTCCCCCCCCCCTTCCCCCCGCACCACTTGTATTTCCACAAGCGTTCAGTTGGAGTGACCACACTCACACCTAACCTTCATCACTGAGCTGCCGTGAACAGTGTGTGCACTACGTGTTCACATAAACCTCATACCAACACCAACACCTAGCCTTCAACATAGAGCTGCCGTGTACAGTGTGCACTACGTGTTCATATAAACCTCATAGCAACACCACCATCTAGCCTTCATCTAATAGAGCTGCCGTGAACAATGTGCGCACTGCGAGTTCACATATACCCTCATACACATACCACCTAGCCTTCATCATAGAGCTGCCGTGAACAGTGTGCGCACTGCGAGTTCACACATACCCCTCATACCCATACCACCTAGCTTTCATCTAATAGAGCTGCCATTAACAGTGTGCGCACTGCGAGTTCACATACGCCTCAAACCCATACCACCCCCGAGACATCACGATGACTGTATTTATAGCTGACAGCCATGGCTTCTGCCTTCTTTCTTTCCGTCTGTTTTTTTTTCTTTTTTCTTCTTCTTTCTTTCCGTCTTTTTTTTCTTTTTCCTTCTTCTTTCTTTCCTTTCTACTACTGCAGTTCTCTCGTTCTACAGAAAAATGGAAGAAGAATCACAACACACAAACGCAAAAAAACTTTTCCAACACAAACCACTCCAAATTCTGGCGTCCTCTCTTTTGGAGAGAGAGAGAGAGAGAGAGAGAGAGAGAGAGAGAGAGAGAGAGAGAGAGAGAGACAGAGACAGAGAATGTGTGTGTGTGTGTGTGTGTGTGTGTGTGTGCGCGCGCGCGCGCGCGCGCGCGCGCGCGCGTGTGTGCGTGCGCGAGCATGTGCGTGTGTGCGTGCGCGGGCATGTGCGTGTGTGCGTGCGTGCGTGTGCGTGTGTGTGTGCATGCGTGCGCGCGAGCGTGCGTGCGTGTGTGTGTGTGTACATACGTGCGTGTGCGTATGTGTGCCTACGTACGTGCGTGCATGCGTGCGTGTGTGCGTGCGTA
>JADBJO010006606.1:90000-92500 GCA_016801955.1 Conus betulinus
CCCTTTTTTTTTCCCTGAAGGATCAAAAACTGTTTTACCCAGTATTATTGCCCTTTTCCCTGAAGGAACAACATTGTTTTCCCCAGGATTATTGCCCTTTTTCCTGAAGGATCAAAATTGCTTTATCCAGGATTAATGCCCTTTTCCCCTGTTTTTCCCTGACGGATCAAATTCATTTCCCAGGATTATTGCCTGTTTCCTTGAAGGATCAAAAATGTTTTCCCCAGCATTCTTGCCCTTTTCCCTGATTTCCCGGAAGGATCAAAACTGGTTTCCCCTGGATTCTTGTCGTTTTTCCCCCTGAGAATCACGAATGTTTGCCCTGTTTTTTCCACAGGAAAAAGAAGTTATGTCGAGTGTTATTCGTAGAATCACAACTTTTTTTTCCCCCCACCTATTTTCCAGAAAGGGGAAAAAAAAAGACCATCACCTCCCTCCGAGTGTCATCTAAGAATCTCTCTCGCTCTCTCAGGGTGGGTGGCCCACTCTATTTTCCCCCTCCATCACCTCGCATCTCTCTCTCTCTTCTCTCTCTCTCTCTCCTCTCTCTCTCTCTCTCTCTCTCTCTCTCCTCTCCTCTCTCTCTTCTCCTCCTCCTCCTCCTCCTCCTCCTGTCTGTCTCTCTCGGCCGTCGCCCTCACCCTCAGTGGGTGTTGAAACTTGTCAAGGGAGAAGGAGGGATCGCCCGCAAATAATACAGTGTATTTGCATTTCTGCATTACATGCTTATAACAAGCATATATTTGTGCACATGTATATTGATGTATGTACAATGTCATATTTTCGCTCTCTTTAATCGATTTAATGTCTTCTTTTTATCTTCCAATTTTTCCCCTTTCACTGTGTTCATTACCTACGCGCGCGCATGTGTGTGTGTGTGTGTGGTGTGTGTGGTGTGTGTGTGTGTGTGTGTGTGTGTGTGAGCATGATGAAACACAGCTGTCAGCGTATCTTAAATTTACCCTAATTTTTAAAAAGTCGTGTTTTTATTCGTGTTCTCTCTCTCTCCTCTCTCTCTCTCTCTCCGCCTCTCTCCCACTCTCTGTCTGTCCTTCTGTCTGTCCTGTCCTGTCTGTCTGTCTGTCTGGGTCCTCTCTCCTGGTAGCGTTGGTCACATGGGATACAGATAACGTGGTTCAGCAGTCTTTACACGGGACGGTCATTTTACTCAACGAATCCTGGAACCTGTCTTGGATCCGAACCCAATCGGATTCGTCGTCGTCCAGCCATGCTCCATTCTTTCCACCAAAGTTTCATCGAAATCAGCTTGGCGTCATATGGCTGACGGACCGAACAGACCGACCGACAGACAGACAGACAAACAGACAATACAAGCAACACAGCAAGCCATACAACGCACGAGGAGCATCATATACTGATGGCAAAGATCTAGCAAAATGTTGAAAATCCGTACGAAGTCTCTCGTCTCTCTCTCTCTCTCTCTCTCTCCTCTCTCATCTCTCTCTCCTCCTTCTCTCTACTCTCTCCATCTCTGGATATGTCTGTAATATTTATATATAATATATAATATATATATATACTATATCTTGTGTCACTCTACCACCCCTTCTCTCTCTCTCTCTCTGCGTATCCTGGTCTCATTCTCCCACAACACGCCAAAGATAATGGTGTTTGTACCAAGGGAGCCATGGGTTCAGCAAGAGGAAAGATAATTGAGACAAGATTAGAGGCAAACGAGCACAGGCAGGGGGAAGGTGGAGAAGGGGGGGGGGGGGGGGGGGGAGAGGGGGAAGAGGGAGGGAGGGAAGTGGGTAAGTTAGAGTAGCAGTAAGCATTGGGGTGGGAAGATGGGAGTTAGGGGGTGGAAGGAGCTATGCAGTGGGGGGGAGGGGGGGGGGTGGGGGGGGGGTGGATTACATACAACACACCCACACAACATGCGAAAGGGGGGGGGGTGGGGGGGGGGAAGGGTGGGGGGGGGGAGCGACACTGCTATGGGTTACCGTATAGCTGTCCCCTTTGTCGCCAGCAATGCAAGAAATTCGAGCAACACGAACCGTAGAAGAGGATGGGGCGGGAGAGGGCTTGGGGGTGGGTGGGGGGTGGGGGTGGAGAAAGAGGAAGGTACGCGAGTTGGGGCGGTAAGGAAGGTTATGGAAGTTGAGAGGAGAGAGAGATAGAGAGCGAGAGAGAGAAGGGGGGTGGGGAAAGAGAGGAGAGAGAGACAGACCGAGACCAGAAAGCAGAGAGAGAGAGGAAGGGAAGGAGGAGATAGAGAGATAGAGAGAGAGAGAGAGGAGAGAGAGAGGGAAGGAGAGATACAAAACAGAGAGACCAGAGAACAGAGAGTGAAAGTGAGAGAGAAAGAGAATACAGAGATAAAGAGAGAGAGAGCCAGAGAAGAGAGGGACATCTGTCCTGACTGTTTGTTTATCTTAGCTTGAAGAAGACATACCAGGGGTCGAAACGCGTCGTGCTTTGGTCTTGTATAATTTTGTTGGGTCACGCCGTTTGTCTGGAGGCTTCATTGTAAAGGGAA
>JADBJO010006606.1:103318-105818 GCA_016801955.1 Conus betulinus
AAAAAAAAAGTAGACACGAATCTTCGAATATCCTCTCAGACACGAGTACCCTTTTAACATTACGATAGCAACAACAATGACAACCACAACGACAAAAAAAACAACAAAACACGACAACAACAACAACAACAACAACAACAACAACAACACACACACACACGCACGCGCACGCACACGCACACACACACACACACACACACACACACGCGCACACACACACGCGCGCGCACGCGCGCACACACACACACACACACACACACACACACACACACACACACACACACACACACACACACACGAGGAAAATGTAATATTACAGATGATCCGACCATCCACTCTTTTAGACGATGACTATATTACTGAACTATTCCACATGCTTTTAGTCATGTTTTTGAGTTCAAGTCCTTCCTTCTTTTTATACAATATTATAAATGCTTTTGTCTTATTTTCATTGCTTCTGTAATGAATTTAGCGACTGACCTGATCATACAGTCGTCATCAGACGATAACACAAGAAGCAACATTTTGTCTTTCACAAACATCCAAAGTAAGAAAGGAACATTTTGCACGCACATCACTGTATGCAGTACATTGAAATAAGAAGTGCTTTTCATTATCAATAGTATATCCACATGAAGGGCATGGTGATTCTGTGGATGTTCCACACTCAAACCATCTTTTGTTTGCATTGAAACCTACCGTTCGTAACCTGAATCTTGCGTAACAACTTCTTTGCCATTTATCTTTAATGACATTAAGAAACTTCTCCGAATGAAATATGTTCTTAAAGGAGAAGAACCAACGATACTTTTCTTTGGTTTCCATATCCGAATGCCAGTTCTGTTTAAAAGAACAAATGAGTCTGTCCTTAAATTCTGCAATAAACTGCTGTTCGTTTCCTACTCCTTGAGACATCCACACTACTCCAAAGCCCTGTTCTGATAGCACTTTCTTTACATTATAAGCCCAATTTTCTTTACCTCGTTCCATTTGTACCAGCATCATATCATAAGCTTGTCTGCACAGACGTGACTGTGGAAGCTTCAACATTTTCAACCAGTACCTAACACATTTCACATAAGATCTATATATAAAGAGGGTATCTGCCCATCTCTCCGTATAAAAGAGTGTTAGATGCATGAATTGGTACCTGAAGAAAACGCTTCATAGCGTACGTGTGTACTTTTTCTATCTGTGAATTTTTTTTGCAACCCCCAAATTTCAGCTCCATAAGTAAGTAAAGGTTCTATCTGTGAATCGAACATTCTCCAAAATATACTACAATCAATACATTTCAGCTTCCTTAAAGATCTCATAATTTCAATGACACCTTTTTTTTACCCTTTCTTGAAGATTCTTCCCACGCATAACTTAACGTCAATTTTGTTGAAAATATCATTCCTAAGTATTTGTATGAATTGGCTACTTGAACTTTTGTATTTCCATAAAACCATCTTTCGTGTAAAAGAAGATGTCCACCATTTCTGAAGACCACAATGTTTGTCTTATCCAAGTTAACTGTTAAACACAAACGATCTGCTTCCTCTTTCAAGATATTTAACTGGTTTTGTAAACCTACAACTGTGCCAGATAAAAGAATAACATCGTCAGCAAACAGTAGCAAAAAAAATATCTCTACTGCCCCAGGTATTATTTGAATACCATGTCTACCTTTACTAGATAACTCCACTGCTAGTTCATTTATGAAAAAAAGAAAACAGCAGCGGACTCAACAGACACCCTTGTTTAACTCCATTTGGGCAATCGAAATATTCTGAATACTCACTCTTGACACGTACACACGCAAGTACCGAGCTGTAAATACTCCTAATGGCTTTATACAATTTACCATTCACACCACTTTTACGAAGTACATTCCACAAACATTGTCTTTTTATAGAATCAAATGCTTTCTTAAAATCTACAAATGCAACATAAAGCTTCGTATTACAGAGTAAGTGTTTCTGTACCAGTGAGTAAAGTGTAAATATATGGTCTATGGTACTGTAATTGGTTCTAAAACCTGCTTGTTCTTCAACTATCTTTCCTTCGTTTTCAGCCCATTTTGTTAATCTTTTATTTAGTATGTGAGTGTAGACTTTACTTAAAATGCTGGTAAGTGCTACCCCACGATAGTTATCCGGATTGTTAGCATCTTTCTTATCTTATGTATGGTATGATAATCGATTTAGCCCATTCTAGAGGAAAAGTGCCATTTTCAAAAAGTTGGGTGAATAAATGGACAAGGAAATCGATTACAGCTGAGTTTGCATGCTTTTTAGCATTTCCGCTATAATTTTGTCTGGTCCTGCGCTCTTTCCTACTTTTAAATGATTAATAGCAGCAACAACTTCCTCTCTGGATATTAGATTGTTAAATAATGGCTCAATTTCATCATCTTCTTCCACTAGATTTACATCTTCTTCTGTAGCACTGCTATCAAAATTATGGAAAACGCCCCAGAAATGATCATACCAATTTTGTACTGAGATCTCGTTTA
>JADBJO010006606.1:115818-120818 GCA_016801955.1 Conus betulinus
TGCATCAGCAGATAAGACGTCGGAAGACCAAGGCCAGGATTTAAACCACAGTGCCAAGGACATCCACGCTGTTGGTACGGATGAGGAATTTGCACAGGCCCTCGATGCCAGGCGCCTGAAACTCAACCTGCCACGAGCAAACGAGACTGAAGGTTGGGAGAAACTGGATTCAAAAATCGTCCAAAGACTCGATGCACTGATAGGGAAAAGCACCCTGGAAAACAAACTAGCCACATATGGGGACATTGTGTATGCCACATGTAGAGACGCCTATGGAGCAAAACTACCAAAGAGGAAAACACCTCCAAAGAAATCCAGACGCCAAGAAGAGATGGATGGACAAGATCAGGGTCCAAAAGAAAAACCTCAAGAAGCAAATGAAGACCGCACTGCCAGCTGAAAAAACAAGGCTTGGAAAAACTCTGGGAAGACCTGAAAGCAAAACACAGCGCCCTCAGCAAAGCGGAATCTGCGAGGAAGAGGAAAAGCAAAAAGAAGAAGACACAAGAGCGTTTCTTCAGAGACCCCTTCCAGTTTGCCAGAACTCTGTTCGAGCAGCCAAAATCTGGGACCCTAAGTGTGGACAAAGGAGTTCTTGAGCAGCATCTGAGGAAAACATACTCTGACTCACAGAGCAAAGCACCACTCGACATTCAAGGTCTGGTGTGGCCAACCAACCCTGAGGAACAGTTCAATGACAAGCCTCCAACGTTGGCGGAAATCAAGAAGGTGGTCGACAAAGCCAGAGCCAAATCATCACCAGGGCCAAACGGAATACCTTACCAGCTGTACAAGAAATGTCCCAAGGTGCTGGAGTGGCTCCACAGGCTGCTGCGATCAGCTTGGAGAAATCAGAAGATCAGCAGCCAGTGGATGACGGCAGATGGTGTGTACATCCCCAAAGAGCAAAAAACTCAAGTGACATCAGCCAGTTCAGGCCAATATCACTACTGAACGTCGAAGGGAAAAATCTTCTTCTCTGTCATGGCAGCAAGGCTGACCAAGTACCTCATGGAAAACAAGTACTTGGATGTGCCAGTCCAGAAAGGTGGCATTCCCAGGCATGGCTGCTGTGTAGAACACGCCACAATGATCTGGGACGCAATCCAAAGAGCAAAAACAGAAAAGAGAGACCTGGACGTAGTGTGGCTTGACCTGGCAAACGCATATGGATCTGTACCCCATGAGATGATACAGTTGGCTCTTAGATGTACCATGTGCCAAAAAACATCCGCGACATGCTCAAGAAGTACTTCAATGGCTTCTCATGCGCTTTTCTACCAAGGAGTACACATAGATTGGATCAACTTGGAAGTGGGCATTGCAATGGGCTGTGCCATTTCCCCAATACTGTTCGTGTTGGCAATGGAAGTCATCTTGAAAAGCAGCAACAAGCAACGCAAGACAAACAGACCTTGGCGATGGATACAAGATGCCCCCTCTCAAGGCCTTCATGGATGACACTACAGTGATTTCATCCAGAGAAGACGAGACACGTCACGTGCTGGAGAGGCTGGACGACATAGTTGCCTCATCCAGAATGAAGTTCAAGCCAAAGAAATCACGGAGTCTCTCACTGAGGAAAGGAAAAGTGGCCGAATCTGTGGTCTTTCAGTGTTGCCAACCAGACCATTCCAACAGGAACAGAAGAGCCAGTCAAGAGCCTTGGAAGATGGTATGATGATACGCTGAAAGACACACAAAGAGCAAAAGAAACCAAACAGATGTCGGAAGAAGGCTTGGAGACCATTGACCAGTGTTGGCTCCCTGGCAAATACAAGGTCTGGTGTCTGCAGTTCATGCTGATACCAAAGCTCCTATGGCCTCTGATGATATACGACATCTGCACCAGCATAGTGGAGGCAATGGAATCCAAAATCAACAAGTTCACAAGGAAATGGCTTGGTGTCCCCACCTGTCTGACTGACATAGCGCTGTACTACTGTCGCCAAGCAAAGCTGAAACTACCACTGAAATCCATCCTGGAGGAATATAAAAGCAGGGAAGATCAGACTTCAAAGCATGCTGGAGGACTCAGGAGACAAGGTGGTAGAAGCAATCAAGCCCCCAGCTGAAGACAGGCAGAAAATGGAAAGTTCAAGAGGCGATGGATTCTGCAAAAGAAAGTCTCAAGATCAGAGAAATAAACAGACACACACAGACCAACAGACAAGGACTGGGGGCGACCAAAACTGAATGGTGGTCAAAGGCCAAAGGAAAAGCCAAAAGAGACATGATGATTCAGGAGATGAGAAAAGAAGAAGACCAAAAAAGACTCCAAAAAGCAGTCCAGCAGAGCCAGCAAGGGCAATGGACAACGTGGGAGAATGCACTCCAAAAAAGTCTCACTTGGAATGACATTTGGCACATGCCCCTCTCAGGATCAGCTTCATTCTCAGATCTGCATATGACCTTCTGCCCTCAAATGCAAACCTGGTGAAGTGGTGAAGTGGGGAAAAACAGACGATCCTTCATGCCCCCTTTGCCATGAAAAAAACAAACAGTGGAGCATGTCCTAAGCTCATGTAAAGTAGCCCTGGCTCAAGGAAGGTACACATGGAGGCACAACCAAGTGCTCAAAGAGATTGTACAAGTAGTCTGGGCTAGTACCAACACCACAAAAAGGGAAAATCAGGACTCCAAAAGCACCCGCAACATTCTCCACGGCAGCAGGCAGCGAATCATGGCCAAGAAAAAACAGTGCCACTCGGAACATGCAGGCAGAGTCTGCTGGACGGGGCAGATGACTGGGAGTGCACAGCAGACCTCCCAGAATGGAATAGTCACCCAGAGATTATCAGCAAGAGTGGCATGAGACCAGACATAGTAGTACACTCTCAGTCAACCAAGCAGCTGATCATGATCGAGCTCACGGTGCCATATGAGAACAGAATGGAGGCAGCTCAAATCTACAAGACTGAAAAGTATGCTGACCTGGCAAACAGCCTGAGGAGAGAAGGCTATCAGGTCAAAGTCCTCACTGCAGAAATTGGAGCTAGGGGGTTTGTGGGAACATCTGCATACAGCCTCATGAAACAGCTCTCAGTTGCAGGGAGGGAAAAAACCAGAGCCCTGAAAGCAATGGCAGAAAGCGGCAGAGAGGTGTTCAAGTTGGATCTGGTCAAGGAGGAACAAAGTGAACTTCATAAGGCTTAAACTTTCCTACAAATATCAGGTGTCCCTGTGGCTCAGTGGTTAGTGCGCGAGTCATTAAGTGGAAATCAGCATGTCCAGAAGGGCATGGGTTCGAATCCCAGCCATGGCTCATCCCAAGATGGGTAAAAAAAAAAAAAAGGCGCAGCAGAGGGACATCCGGAGTCATGAACCGGGTGTGGCCCAACCCCCCTAGAGTGTCAGGAGATAAGGGCCGAAACACTTGCTTGAAGGGGGCTTCTCTTCTGAGGACTCTCTGTTGCCACGCTCTCCACGAGTTTCTTTCTACTCATCACCAAAGGCGTGTCGTCGCTAATGCTGTCATCATTATTATCATAATTGATGTGTTATTGTCGTCGTCGTGCCTCTCTAGCTCTCTTTTCTGTCATTACTCTCTTAGATTTATGATTTGAAAGGAGAATAAAAACAATCCCGAAGGCAAATTAAATGTTTTTAAACAAAATATGGGGGGCTTCCCACGCTTTCTCTCACAATTGCGAGAAATCATCCGAAGCTGTCAGACCACGCTTTCTCGCAATCACACGCTTTCTCACACATTGCGAGAAAGCGTGGTCTGACAATAGCTACAGAGCGGAAAACGGGATTACCTTTTCAAGCACCAAAACTCAGTCAATCCATTTCCACAATTTTTTTTTTTTTTTTTTTTTTTTTGTTGTTGTTGCTGATCCTGATATTCGTCTGAACAAGTCCACCATTCCAGCTGTGAAAGAAGCCAATTTCTGGGTGCTATTTTCGTTGAAAAATCGAACTTTAAAAGTCATATCCAACACCTAAATAATGCACTTCAGAAAGCATTGAACATTCTGCGAGTTGTGGCACACACAGAATAGGGCGCTGACAAAAAAAAACTCTCCTCCATCTTTTCAGGACTCTGATCCCGCTCCCAAACTGTACTATGGGGTGTGTAGTGTACGGCTCTGCCAGACCATCCTACCTGGAAAGTCTAGATCCTATCCACCATCAAGTGCTTCGACTGTGTCTGGGTGCATTCCGCACCACCCCTGTTTATAGCCTGTATGCTGAGGCAGGAGAACCATCCCTCTCAAATCGTCGATTGAAACTTGCCTTAAACTTCTGTCAGAGTCTGTCTTCTGAACCTCAAAACCCTGCGTATGACTGTGTTTTTTGACCCCAAGTTTCCAAAAGAAATTCGATGACCGCCCCAGTTCCATTCCATCCTTGGGAATTCATATTCTTCACCATTTGAACAAAGTAAGTATAGACATTGGAATAGTTTGTGATTTTTCCAAGTTTCCTGATGACCCACCATGGACTTTCTTCACTCCAGAGATCTGGTTTGATTTAGCCTCGTACTGTAAAGATTCTACTAGTACCTTGGCATACAAATCCCTTTTTGCTGAACTGTGTTCAAAGTTTCCATCCTTCAGAAGAATTTTCATTGACAGCTCCAAATCTGAGAAGGGAGTTACCTCTGCTGTGTTTTGTGAAGTAGACCCCCCCCCCCCTACCCCCCCCCCTTCAAGATAATCCGAACACATTCCCACTGATAGTTCTATCTACACTGCTGAGCTGACAGCCTTGGTCCTGGATCTCAAAATGGTCAGTAAATCTAAACATAAGATTTTCCGCATTTTATCAGACTCCCTTTCTGCTTTGGAGGCCATTGCTGGCCGTAATCGCAAGCACCCTCGCCTGCTGAAAGTTTTCGAACTGTACACCTCTCTGAAATCAGATGGATACAGCATAGTTTTGCTTGGGTTCCCAGCCATGTGGGCATTCGAGGCAACGAGGTGGGTTGATCAACTTGCCAAGAGTGCCACAAACAAAAAGTTGAGTGGGTTGTCTATTTTTCTCACACTGATCTG
>JADBJO010006607.1:0-10000 GCA_016801955.1 Conus betulinus
TACAGGGATAGACGGCAGCATTTCGGAGGGGTCCTTAGCAGCCAAGCAGAGAAAGGAGCGTTCCGACAGTGAGCAGAAGCTTGCCAGAACCTGACGATGGCGCCATGCCTGGAATAGCGCCATGTCCCAGAACCAAGTTCTTTTGCAAAAGTGACTGTGCTCCATGTTCCTTCATAGCGCAGATCAATTAATTCTTATTTGGATGCGCTTTCCCTCTCTCGCGATGTCATAGCCCGTCGTGCCCCAGTGCTCGTGGACACATTCGTTACTCGTGTTGTTTGTACCCAACAGGCTTTCCATCTCATCGTCGAAAAGCGTGAACTGTGTCCTTTCATCTTCTTTCGATAAGTGGTGGATCAGAACGAACAATGCAAGATGCACAAGCCAGCTTAAGGCTAAAAAACATATAACTTGTCCACGTGAATTAACCAGCCATACGTACCTAACTTCTCCTTACCCCGAATGACTGGGACCAGACCCCTGCGTGTCCTCAATTGTGCTGGCGGCCCAGTTCCCCATCACTACGATGAGGAACCATCCTTTTCACGGCTGCCATGCCTCCAAGCACAGAGTAACGGACAAGCGCCCCTCCCCCCCCCCCCCCCCACCCTCCCTCCACCCAGCCACCCATAATCACAAACAGACATCAGCATGGAGAACGCTTTGGCAGGCACCAGCTTAATGGCCTGGGGAAAAATAGCGCCCAAATTAGGATGGCGTCGGCTCTTGAATAGTCTCTCTGCCGGTATCATAGCTGAGTGTCAAAGGTCAGGTGAGTTGTAATGGCCGTTTGTTACGATGTGTTGTATTGTGTTTGTGCCAGGACTTTCTAGAAGTGGTGGAGGGGCTGTGCAACAAACATGGCCTCCAAAAATGGGAGGGGTGCGCGGAGAAAGAGAGAGAGTTGGCAGAGTGTCGGCCCTAGAGTGCTTCCCTTTACGTGATTCAAGGTCTATTTCAGAGAGCCAAACAGAAGGGAGGAAAGGGGGGGGGGGATGTGGCGCTGAGATCGCGGGGGGGAGGGGTGGTAATTTTCTCATTGTTTGGACTCTGCATGTGTTTTGTGCGTCTGTAGAAGAGAGAGAGAGGAGAGAGAGGAGGAGAGGGAAGAGAGAGAGAGAGAGAGGAGGGAGGAGAGAGAGATGAGAGAGAGATGTGTGAGAGAGAGTCGAGGTTGATGTGAGAGAAATAGGGACGGAGTATGGAAAAAAAAAAAAAAACAATTGTTTTGGTTTCAGAGTCTGGAGTTTAACTGCTATGGCTTTGGCTAATGCAGTTGTGTGTGTGTGTGTGTGTGTTGTGTGTGTGTGTGTGTGTGTGTGTGTGTGTGTGTGTGTGTGTGTGTGTGAGTGTGTGTGTGTGTGGTGTTGTGTGGTGTGTGTGTGTGTGTGTGTGTGTGTGTTGTGTGAAGTTCGCGGTTTTTTTTTTAATCAAAGCACTGATTAGACACATAGCTATTCATAATCAAATCAAAATAAAGAACAAGCAAAAAAAAGCTTAAAGACACAAACAAACGAACGAGTGTGAGCCGGATGGAAAAAGGAGAGAAACAGGAGAGAATACACAAAAGACGTGAGGATTTGAAACTTCAGCAAACAGAGGCTGATTGGAGGGCAACTCAGAGGAGTTCTGATAAAAAATAACATTGAAGAGATGTGTGCACCAGGGAATAGAACAGGGAGAGGGGTTCATCACCCTACCTGTTTGTCGAATGAGCTTTCTTCTTGCTTTTCTCTCTACTGGGTGGTGAGATTAGGTCCCTGAACTTCCCAACAGGAGCTGGGTGTTGGTATGCACCATTTCTTGTGAAGATCATTCTATTCCCACGACAGTTGTGACCAAGAGAAAAAGTTATGGTACTTGACTTTCCTAGACTGCAAAACACTGAAGCAGCAGCAACACTGATTTTTTTGACCAGTCGCTAAAAGACAGTTTGAATGCTTAAACCAGTACAAAGATAGTTGTCGAAAACTGCGTTGTGTGTTTATGTCAGGAATGAGGAAGGTCTCTTTCATGAAAAAAATGATTTATATGGATAAGATTATATGGATAACTTTTGAGCATGACGATGATGATGATGATGATGATGATGATGATGATGATGACAGGGACGACGACGACGACAATGATGATGATAATGATGATGACGATGATGATGATGATGATGAACTTAGTAATAGTAGTAGAATTAGCAGTAGTAGTAGTACTTTTACTAGGTGGTCTAGTATCTAGTATCAGTAGTAGTAGTAGTAGTATTAGTAGTAGTAGTAGTAGCAGCAGCAGCAGCAGTAGTAGTCTTGTCAAAAGGAGTGTGTATAGAAACAAACAACTTCCTTTCAGTTAAATCAGAACCACGCTCGTTCACGACTCTTTACACACACACACACCACACACACACACACACACACACACACCACACCACACACACACATCACAACACACACACTACATGCACACGTACGCACACACGCACGCACACAAACACACACACACACACACACACACACACACACACACACACACCCACACACACACACACACCCACACACACACACCACACACACTCAATAATGATGCTCGAAAAGTGGATGCCATTTCAAAAGCACCACGGAAAAGTATAAGTAAGAAAGTCGTATCTGAGGAGGTCTGATGTTTCTGAAACTGGCTTGTGGGGGTTATTCTTTTCTAGGTTGTTGTTGTTCACAGGCTCTCGATAAGTATCCGTCACATATGAAATATCTCGACTTGCAATTCGAGTTACATGTCACGATATTTTTTAGTAAAAAAAAAAAAAAAAAAACGATTACAGTAAACTGTACGTTTGGCGGTATTCTTTTTTTTAATGTGTCTCTAATATTTTCTTGACTATTCGCAGTTTATTTCGTCCACCCTTGCTGGAAAAAGAAGCTGGAGTGGGAAGATTAATATCTTAAGCTTTTTTCAGCAACATTTAGCTGACACGGAACTTCATTAAAAATACCAATTATATTGCTCTTTTTTTGTACATAATGCAAATCATGTTTCAAATTTCAAGGACAGTTGCCAGGTTACATTCTTGCACACTCAATCATTGACATAATAAAAAAAAAAAAAGAACAGTTTTTAGAGGCAATGGGAATGAACGAAATGTTTACGGCTGCTCCCCGTTCTCTTCGTCTACCCCGGGGACGTGGGGTGATCAAATCCAGATGAATACGTGCCAGAAAGAAGATCTACAACCCTGAGTCGGCTCTCTTAATTTCGTTAGCACATATGGATAATGAGTCTCTCTCTCTCTCTCTCTCTCTCTCTCTCTCTCTCTCTGTCTCTGTCTGTCTGCCTGTCTGTCTGTCTGTCTGTCTGTCTGTCTCTCTGTCTGTCTGTCTGTCTCTCTCTCTCTCTCTTCTCTCTCTCTCTCTCTCTCCTCTCTCTCCTCTCTCCCTCCCTCTGTGTGTGTGTGTGTGTGTGTGTGTGTGTGTGTGTTCGTGTGTGTGTGTGTGTGTGTGTGTGTTGTGTGTGTGTGTGTGTGTGTGTGTGTGTGTGTAAAATCCCTGCAAACATTTGCAAACGTTTTCAGCTTGCGAACTGTTTCCGCTGCCCTCTAGCTTTGACTGGCATAGTTTCTGCGAGCCCAGGCTGCTGGCCCCTTGGAGCTGGAATCCATGCCGAAGGTTTTCAGGAGAGACCATCTGACAGCTCTTCCCCAAGGACAGCCCTCAGCGCGACAGTTCTTTGGAGATGCATTCGTCTGGCACTTCGACAACCTGGCCGGGGTTCCTGGCTCCATTTGCCATCACGGTGGTGTAGATTGAAAGCATGTTAGCAAAGGACAGCATCACTGAGTCAGAGATGTTTTACCGCTCTTTGGTTCTTCGTTTGCGACTTTATGCAAACGCAATCCATGGAAGTGGTTTAGTCTGCGTGTGTGTCTCTCTAAGGCAAGTGTTACAAACGATCGGGAAGTTTTTGTTCGTTTGTTTGCTCACAGGAGCGGAAATTGCAGTTTTTAAGGAAGAAAGTCGTACTGTCAGCAATTTTTGGTTTCAAATGTACAAGGTTCCACCGTTATCAAAATACTAGTCATCTAAACACTATCGCAAAACAAATCTGCTGCAGATGTGATGCAGAATTGTCAATGGAAAACATTCCACTCAAATTGTAGACAAATCAACAATTTCCTATGGAAATCATGGAAGTGTGTTAGATGTTTCGGATGTGAAATTGCTTTCCAGAATTTTTTTTTTTTAATTTCACGGTTTTTCTTTTAACTCACCGGTCATTATTTGTGCATTGTCCAGTTAATCCAATGCACACCTAACAATTCCCCTACTCTGCTCCTCACCTTCTTGTTGCCGTTGTTTGTTGATTCTGTTGCTAATTCTTGAAATTGGATTATACACTGATACCAACATGTGTATAGAGGCTACAATCATCAGTGCAGGTGAACAGTCTATGAATAAATGAACCAAACCAACCTACCGGAGGATTGAGAAGGAGACATCTCTCAAGATGTATCGTGCTGTGACCCTTTCAACACACACACACACACACACACACACACACACACACACACACACACACACACACACACACACACGCACACATGTGCGCGCGCGTGCACGCATGCACGCACGCGCACACACGCAGGTACACGCACACCAACGTATACACACACATCTATGGACACACCTACATCGCCCCACCTATGCACACCCACCAGCGTAACACGTCTATAGTAAGCACTGGAGACCCTGAGAGATGTAAAGTCTTATCGCAGTTGACGTGTGTTTGATCGTTTGCGTCTGTTACTGGAAAGGCCCAGTATGAGTCTGCCCCAATCTCTGTTGGCCTTGAGATTATTCCAATATTTATTTGGTTGGCGATGTTACTTGCTGTTCCTTAAAGTCTGGATATGCGGCCTCTTCCCTTCATAGTGTTCAGATCTGAAAGATGAAAAGCCTGTGCTTTCTTTATTGCAAAGATGAACATGTCATGTAGCATGAAACAACGTTTTGTCATATGGTGTTTATCGAAGCAAAATTCAATGAAACAAGACAGCAACTCGAGCGAGAGAGGAGAGAGAGAGAGAGAGAGAGAGAGAGAGGAGAGAGAGAGAGGAGAGAGAGGAGCGAGAGAGAGAGAGAGAGAGAGAGAGGAGAGAGAGAGAGGCATTTCTGTTTTATGTCATTATCATTATAAAAATCAATCAGGTTCTGACCTCATACATCAGAAACTGAGAGAGAGAGAGAGAGAGAGAGAGAGAGAGAGAGAGAGAGAGAGAGAGAGAGAGAGAGATGGGGGAGACATGGGATGGGGGATGGGGGCTAGAGAAGAGGAGGGGGGGGGGGTGGGGGGGGGGGGGGGGCAGTGGCATGGGGGGGAAGAAGAAAGGGGACGGGATGCATGCCCATTAAAGACACAGAAACTATTAGTGCCTGAAGGTCTGTTTAGCATATTATTGTTATTTTCTGATTGGAAAACGTCTGTGTGGCTTGTTATCCACTTTTCTGCCTTGTGTCTCCCTGAAGAAAGTCTCTCTCTCTCTCTCTCTCTCTCTCTCTCTCTCTCTCTCTCTCTCTCTCTCTCTCTCTCTCTCTCTCTCTCTCTCTCTCTCTCTCTCTCTCTCTCTCTCTCTCTCGTCCTCTCTCGTCCATTATAATCTGCTGACAGTCACTGAGCAGTACGGTTTGGAGCTTTTGTAATGTCTATTTCATCCCGCTAACGATCATTGAGGACCCCGATTTTGGTGCCTTTTTTGTCTGTTATTTTATAACTTCCTAGAGTGATAAATTTGTCGAGAATCCACTCGTATCTTTTCTACTGTGCATTAAATAAGCGTTATCTTGTCACTCTGTTTTGTGTAGTCATCCGTATGTTGATTTGCTTTCAGTAAAGTTTTACTCTGTTTCAGTGTTATTAGATACAAAGGCTTTCAGACCAAGTTGGTCATGATTCCGACCAGCCTGAAAAAAAAAATCTGGCTCTCTTTAGGCACGAAACAACTAACTCTTTGTCAGCTGAGGTCAGAGACCCCCTTTAACACATGATAGCTTAAAGTGTGAGAGACACATGAACATCGTGAGCTTCGAAAAGCAAGAACTGTTACCATCTGTGCCAGGCAGACAGAAACACCACAGAGGTAGCTGAATTCTTCTTCTTTCTTTCTTGAATCTGATTTCTGATTTTGACCTTATTCAGATTAACAAAATAGGTCCGGGTGGTCTTGGACAACATACATTGTGCATAACACATCCAGATTTTTTGTCCCTTGTGACAGATGTAAACAGCACAACAAAAAATATATATTTCAAGTGTATTTCCTGAAGAGAATCATACCTGTGTATTCCTAGTGTCCTCGTTGATATTCAAGCATTAGGGGAGGACCATCCACGTGAGTTTTGTTGTTAGTTCTATGTTAGCTTCATTTTTTTTTTTACTGAACTGGTCCCTGGTTTTCGAGTCCAGAATATCTTTTCTGGGGGAACGATGAGAGGCTGAACCTTAGGGAAGAGGTAGGTGGCTGCAGCAAGGACGGGGGTGAGAGGAGGGATAGGGCTGAGCTGTGGGGGCTGCGACGCCAACATGTTAGAAAGATGCTCCAGTCGAGACATAGGCCCGGCAGTCTTAGCAGGTGACCACGATAAGGCAGCAGCAGACAAATCATTTCACCAGAACGCACATGGCTAGGAAGGGGGTCTGAGGCACTCACTCCCACCACGCGCTTGCAAATGTTGGCCCTTCCATGGTGATTCGGTGTCACGCAATCACTTGCTCCCCCTCCTAGACTCAACGATGGTGATTTACATGGACTGGTTATGAATCAGAAGCGCGCGCGCGCGCGCGCACACACACACACAACACACACACACACACACACACACACACACACACCACACACACACACACACACACACACCACACACACACACACACACACACACACACAACACAACACACACAACAACACACTCACACACAACACACACACACACACACACACACACACACACACACACACACATACACACACACAGTCACTCACTCAGAGAGAGAGAGAGAGAGAGAGGGAGGACAGAGAGAGAGAGAGAGAGAGTAGAGAGAGAGAGAGAGAGAGAGAGAGAGAATAAATCAGACATTCACAGTTGGTACAAAGTGAATGTGCGTTCAAGACGTTGCTCTTAGGACAGATCAGATCTTTTCTTCTCTTCTTCTTCTTCTTTTCTTCTTCTTTCTTCTTCTTCTTTCTTTTCTTCTCCTCCTCCTCCTCCTCCTCTTTCTCCTCCTTCTTCTTCTTCTTCTTCTTCTTCTTCTTCTCTCTTCTTCCTTCCCGTGGAGTCACTGGGGCACCACACTGAAGAACAGTTCACCAGGTTCCTCCAGTTCGGTCACTTGGGCCAGGTTTGGGTCTCCTGCCAAGGTTTGGGTCTGCCAAAGGGGGGTTCTCTGTCACTGGGTCTCTGCCAAGGTTTGGGTCTCTTCTCTTCTGTTCTCTGTCTGCCCAAGGTTTGGTTCTTCACTGGGTCTGCCAATGTTTGTCAGTCTTCTGCAAAGGTTTTGGTTTTTTGTCCCCATTCTTCTGCTTTCAGTTCGGTCTTCTTTTTTTCCGCGCCCCCCTCCTTCAACATTTCGTTATTCATCAAGACCATTCGACAGAATGTTTTCTGTTCTTGACCCAACGTCAGTAGATCTCTCATCCGGTCCAATGAGCGCCTGATGGGTTAGACAAACTTGTTGATCAGTGTATCTGCTGATGAGTGTCTTTTGGTATAATCTCATTTCCATGGCTTGGACTTTCCTGATGCGCTGAGAGGGTCTGTGTTTCGCATGCGCACAGGAAGTTGGAATGTACCACTGCACTCAGAAGCCTGATCTTGTGTTTCACGGTAATTCTATTGTCCTTACGTACAATTGTTAATCTGTACGGTGCTGTGGTTGTCGTTGAGTTTGGAGGGATGGATCCCAGATAAGTGAATTGTTGAATCGAATGAACTTCAGTCCAAGGACAGGTATTTCCTTAAGATGGCGACGTTGTGAGAGGCCATCTGTTGGTCGCTGACAGGCAGTTTCCATTCCACGCCACTCTTATTATTGTTCATCTGTTGTTCACATGTGTGTGGTCCTTGGTTTTGTTGTACTACAATTGTTATGCAATGTCTGTCATTTGCAAATGTGGTTGTCGTTGAGTTTTGGGTCCTGACTGTGCTATAGACCATCTGCCAGATCAACACTGATGTGTCATATCTAACAAATCCATTTGACATGGTGTTCTGGTCTCACGATGCTGACTGTGCGATAGAGCATCGGCCATGGCTGGCCTGATGTGTCATATGCAAATCGATTTGTGATGGTTCTTCCTCCGATGCTGACTGTGCTGATAGAGCATCGGCCATGATCCACACTGATGTGTCATATGCAAATCGATTGTGATGGGTTCTTCCTCCGATGCTGACTGTGCTGATAGAGCATCGGCCATGATCCACACTGATGTGTCATATGCAAATCGATTTGTGATGGGTCTTCCTCCGATGCTGACTGTGCTGATAGAGCATCGGCCATGATCCACACTGATGTGGTCATATGCAAATCGATTTGTGATGGTTCTTCCTCCGATGCTGACTGTGCTGATAGAGCATCGGCCATGATTCCACACTGATGTGTCATATGCAAATCGATTTGTCATCGATGCTGACTGTCGGCCCTGATCCACACCTGAAGAGATTTGTGATCTTCCCCGATGCTGACTGTGCTGATAGAGCGGCCGGCCATGATCCACACTGATGTGTCATATGCAAATCGATTTGTGATGGTTCTTCCTCCGATGCTGACTGTGCTGATAGAGCATCGGCCATGATCCACACTGATGTGTCATATGCAAATCGATTTGTGATGGTTCTTCCTCCGATGCTGACTGTGCTGATAGAGCATCGGCCATGATCCACACTGATGTGTCATATGCAAATCGATTTGTGATGGTTCTTCCTCCGATGCTGACTGTGCTGATAGAGCATCGGCCATGATCCACACTGATGTGTCATATGCAAATCGATTTGTGATGGTTCTTCCTCCGATGCTGACTGTGCTGATAGAGCATCGGCCATGATCCACACTGATGTGTCATATGCAAATCGATTTGTGATGGTTCTTTCCTCCGATGCTGACTGTGCTGATAGAGCATCGGCCATGATCCACACTGATGTGTCATATGCAAATCGATTTGTGATGGTTCTTCCTCCGATGCTGACTGTGCTGATAGAGCATCGGCCATGATCCACACTGATGTGTCATATGCAAATCGATTTGTGATGGTTCTTCCTCCGATGCTGACTGTGCTGATAGAGCATCGGCCATGATCCACACTGATGTGTCATATGCAAATCGATTTGTGATGGTTCTTCCTCCGATGCTGACTGTGCTGATAGAGCATCGGCCATGATCCACACTGATGTGTGTCATATGCAAATCGATTTGTGATGGTTCTTCCTCCGATGCTGACTGTGCTGATAGAGCATCGGCCATGATCCACACTGATGTGTCATATGCAAATCGATTTGTGATGGTTCTTCCTCCGATGCTGACTGTGCTGATAGAGCATCGGCCATGATCCACACTGATGTGTCATATGCAAATCGATTTGTGATGGTTCTTCCTCCGATGCTGACTGTGCTGATAGAGCATCGGCCATGATCCACACTGATGTGTCATATGCAAATCGATTGTGTGATGGTTCTTCCTCCGATGCTGACTGTGCTGATAGAGCATCGGCCATGATCCACACTGATGTGATGGTTGTCTCCGATGCTACTGTGCTGAAGAGCATCGCCATGATTTGTGATGCAAATCGATTTGTGATTCTTCTTCCTCCGATGCTGACTGTGCTGATAGAGCATCGGCCATGATCCACACTGATGTGTCATATGCAAATCGATTTGTGATGGTTCTTCCTCCGATGCTGACTGTGCTGATAGAGCATCGGCCATGATCCACACTGATGTGTCATATGCAAATCGATTTGTGATGGTTC
>JADBJO010006607.1:17500-20000 GCA_016801955.1 Conus betulinus
AGTTGGTGTAGCGGGGCCATTAACGGGGCCGTTTGGATTTTCATAGCAGTGCCAACGTACTTTCATTACTTTGCTGGTGCCAGCAAATCTTTGGATGACATGAAGTGCTGTTTGATGGTCTGAAGCACCTGTTCGATGGCGATGTAATCAGTCTGTCCGATGCTTAGTATCATGCAATGACACCTCATTTCTATGGCTGGGCTCTTTCTTCCAGGACCATATCGCGTGTGCTTAGAGGACAATGAAATGCACCTGTGAATGCAGGAGTCAGATTTATGTTTCAGTAAGATGTTATCGTCTTTCCACATAGGGTTCAGTCTGGACAGAACTGCTTTTCTTTGTTGCTCTTGAGAGGATATCTGATTTAGACCCCACCCCACACCCACCCCCCATCGCTGAAAATAAATCCCAGATATATGAACTGTTTAACAGTTCCTAGCTTCTATTCATGGTTATATCGGTACTGAAGGTGGTGTTGTGGCTGGCCATAAGCTTGTTCTTATGGATGCAGTTATCTGTGCTACGTCTCGTAGATATTTCATCCAGTGTTTTATCAAACCTAATGAGTTCTTGTTCAGTGCCCGCCAGGCCATCGAAGTTATCCGCAACGTGAAGGTTCGTGATAGTTCTTCTTTGAAGTGCAGTGCTTATTCTGTTGACGTTATCTTCATGTGGATAATTCATGATGCATTACAGGAATATGTTGAAAAGTGATGGACAGAATGGAAAGAAAAGAGTCACTGACGAATCCCAATTGATTTATGGGACTACTCTCCAGTCGCGCACTTTGTGAGTACTGTACTGGTCACCCAGGGGTCTACTTCGATGTTGCTGATTAACTTTGACCTGATATAAGATTTCTTCACATCGGTCTAACGCACCTCTGGACAGACTCTGTCAAACTCCATTTTGAAGTCTTTGAAGACAAGGTAAGAATTCCTAACGGTGTTGCAGATCTGTTTGATGATATTTCAACGTTTCAGATACAACGGTGTCTGTTCGCTGTTGTAATCCATTCAGAATGAGTTTGAACAATAAGTCGGTTGCTCAGACAATCATCGTTCAGTCGGTCCTTTAGTAATTCAGTCGATCAATTGGTCGCTCGGTCAGTCATTCGTTCAGTCGATCGTTTCAGCCGTTTATTCGTTAAGTTGGCTGGTGTAAAAGAGGCACAGACACAGAGCGTGATATGGATGGGGGTATGAAGAAACGGGGGGGGGGGGGGGGGGGAAGACAGGGTAAAAGCGAATACAGGGTATACCTGTGGTGATACGTGGGATGTGGATGCAGAGTATGCCATGGCCACGGGTCGAGGATGCAGCGTACAACATGATTGCGCAAATAAAGGACGGGAATACATCGTATGACGAGGGTTGGGATACAGGGGTCGCGGATGCAGGCGTGACATTGGTGGGGGGTACAGGGAACGCGGATTTCAGGTGGGGATGGGGAGGAAGATGCAGGGTGTAATATGGGTAGAGGCAGAGTGTGTGTGCAGATGCAGGGTGCAACGTGGTTGGAGTACAGGTAACGCAGATTTCACAGCTTGACATGGGTGATGATAGGGGTCACGGACTTCAGATTATGATACAGGTACAAAAAGGGGGATTGGGGGGGGGGGGTTGCTGTAGAATTCAGGGTATAAAGTGAGTGGAAGCATGGGGGAGGGGGATTTCTGCGTCTGACTTGAGTGGAGAATAAGGAGGGCGGTGTGTGTGTGTGTGTGTGTGTGTGTGTGTGTGTGTGTGTGTGTGTGTGTGTGTGTGTGTGTGTGTGTGTGTGTGTGTGTGTGTGTGTGTGTGTGTGTGTGTGTGTGTGCAGATTTCAGGGCTTAGCATTGGTCTGGGTACGGGTGGCAGGATTTTACAGCATACAGGTGGGGGTAGGGTAGAGAAGGCATGGCATGGGTGATCGTTCAAGGTGCATGGATTTCAGGACCTGACATGGGTAAGGTGTATGGGTGCTGATTTCAGGGCATGATATGGTAAGGTGTAGGGGCGCTGATTTCAGGACCTGACATTGTATGGTGTAGGGGCGCTGATTTCAGGGCATGATATGGTAAGGTGTATGGGTGCTGATTTCAGGGCATGATATGGTATGGTGTAGGGGCGCTGATTTCAGGGCGTGACATGGGTAAGGTGTAGGGGCGCTGATTTCAGGGCGTGACATGGGTAATGAGTAGGGGCGCTGATTTCAGGGCGTGACATGGGTAATGAGTAGGGGCGCTGATTTCAGGGCGTGACGTGAGTGGAAGAAAGGAGTGAGATTACAGGGTATGACGGGGTGGACGTACAGTGACGCGGATGAGGGCATTGGGGCATTCAAGGGCATGAAATGGGTGTGAACGTATCGGGGCAGAGGAGCGCGGATGAAGAAGGCACGACATGGTAGACATACTGGGCCAGCTTGGTGAAGAGCACGACGTGGGTGTCTTGTTGGTGCAGAGGGGCGCAGATGAAGAGCATGACATGGTAGGCGTATTGGGGCAGACGGGGCACGG
>JADBJO010006607.1:25000-27500 GCA_016801955.1 Conus betulinus
GAAAAGTAAATTCCTGAGTACATGTATGCAATAACAACAGGCGTAGTTATACCGTTGTAAGTTTATTTTTCGCTCGCACATAAGTGCCCGTCCCCCTATACTAAATACATCAACGTTGCTTATCCACGTTCACCATATGATGTAAACCTGACGCCGCGCGATGCAAACTATGTATCTGTGTTTGTAGACCAAGAACTCTCTCAGCCACTATATCACATCTTCAGCCCATAGAAATATAAAGAGCTCAAAGTAGTCATGCGGAAATGTCGCACCATGTCGGCCTCCTCTAATTACTTCCACTGCTAATTCAGTAATGAATAAAGAAAACACGAATAAAGTTGATATAATCATTCAGTTTAGTGCCACATCTGACCCTAGCAGTGACATTAGTATATGTGCTGCTACGAATCCATTGATGAAATTTGCCTTTGAATCCATTTTTCGAAAAGATTGGCCACAAGATTCCATTGAGTTAAACGCCTTTTTTCTGTCCTTCCCTCCCCAATCCGCCTTCCTTCTGTTCGCAGCTTCCAGCCCAGCAGATGTAAGGTGGGAGAATCGCAGTGATGTGGTAGGGAAGAGAGGAGAGGTGAGGAGGGAATCGCTGTGCCATCCTCAAGAAGCCTAGTCTGTCTCTGTCACACCCATATCATGTCCATTGAGAAGGAGGCCGATATCCCTTTGTCCGCCACACTCACCATGTCATCTTCAGTGAGAAGAAGGCTGCTCTGTCTCTGTTTGTCACACACAACCCAACATCATCCTACGTGAGAAGGCAGCTCCATCTTTGTCATGCACGCTACGCGAAAAGAAAGGACTATACCTCTGTCTTTCACGCATCCCATGTCATCCTCAGTGAGAAGAAGGGTGCAATGCCGCTGTCTTTTCACACACCGTGTTATCCTCCCTTAAGCAGAAGATAACCCATGTCCTCCTCAATGACAAGAAGGCTCATCCAATCAGCCCTGGCTGTCACACCCCCGTGACATTACTTGTATGAAGAATGTTGCCCCACACACTCCACGTCATTTTCATTAACCAGTGAAGCACGTCGGCTGTTCAGTTGAACGTTTTCTTTGCGAAAAGCCAACTACACACCACACAATGACTGCTGTTTCTTTCACTAGTTCACTCTGTCTAGCTAAATTTGATACAGAATATAAATCAAAATTTGACATTTTCTTCTAGGGCATATTGCTGTATAATCTGCAAACAGCTGATTTTGGTAGAATGTGCAGCAGGTTTGCTAAGAGGTCACTCTGCGATTGAAAGATGGTTGGTGCATTCGTTTGTTGTGTGTTTCCAAAGAGACACGTGGAATCAGACACCCGCCGTGAGTAGCAGTTCATGTTTATCTGGGAACACTATGTTTATATTCATACTCGGCTCTTTCCAAACACAGACTCGGCTGTTTTACTCCTGGCCTTTTCGTACATCGTCATGACTGCAGGACTGTCCATCGGTCTGAATAATCATATTTCCTTTTCCTTTATCTACTTCTTTTTTTCCGGTTCAGTTCAGTTCAGCGGGTTTATTTAACGTCTATTCACCATTGATGATATTAGACGAAAAACAATCTAACAACGTCATTATTATCTAACTATGCTTAGCCTTTAAAGAAAAAATGCATCATCTTTCTGTGTCTTGCTTTCTGTATAAATGTGCCCAAGGTCACAGGCTGTCTGTACATGCTAATATGTCTAAGTCAACGCGCACCTTCTCTCAGTTTTCTCTACATTATCGTCATTTTTTTCTTTCAATCTACTGATTCACACGGAAGAAGGAGGTAGATAAAGGAGGAGTAAAAAAAAAAGACAAGAAGGAGGAGGAGGAGAAAACATTGTGGAGGAGGAGCAGCAGCAGCAGCAGAAAAACGGGAGGAGCAGAAGCAGGAGGAGGAGAAAGAAGAGGAGAGGAGGTGGAAAAGAGGGAAGAAGAAGAAGAAGACGAAAACAAAACACAAGACGAAGAAGAAGAAGAAGGAGAAGAACAAGAACAAGAAGAAAAACAGTTAATGGTGATGATGAATAATGACAACAGTTCGGTTATCATCAATTGGTGATCGTCAGGCACGCGGAAGAAAAGTGAATTATAACTGCACCTGTGAAAGCAATCTTGCTTCGCACTTCATACAATGGAGCTCCACCGGGAGAAAGTCTCTGTCTCTGTCTCTCTCTCTCTCTCTTTCTGTCTCTCGTCTCTCTCTGTCTCTCTCTCTCTCTCTCTCTCTCTCTCTCTCTCTCTCTCTCTCTCTCTCTCTCACACACACACACACACACACACACACACACACACACACACACACACACAAACATACATAGACACACAGACTTACGCTCGCACGTGCGCGCGCACGCATTCACGCGCGCGCACACACACACACACACACACACACACACACACACACACACACACACACACACACACACACACACACACACACACACACACACACACACACACACACACACACACACACACACACACACACACACACACA
>JADBJO010006607.1:37500-40000 GCA_016801955.1 Conus betulinus
ATGTATGTTTGTCTGTGTGCACGTGTGTTTCTATTTGTCTGTGTCTGTACGTGATTATTTATGATGTTCCAAGTGGAGAAAGCGTTGTCTGGAATGAAGCAGCAATGCATTTGTGTTGTTTTACGAGACTTGTAACAAATGCCTCCTCCTTGCTTTTCACACGCAAACATAACACCCACCCCCACCCCACCCCCCATGCCCTCCCCCCTCCCCCCCAACACATTTCTTTCCTTTTCTCCCTACCTGCCCTTCCAGCTCCCTCCTGTCTTGCTTCCCCTGACTACTGTGCTCTGTCTTTCTCTCTGTCTCACCCCTCCCACTGTCCACGCCGCCATTTCTGTCTTGTCTTCCTCTCTTTGTTCTCTCTTCCTGCCTTTTTATACCTCTGTCCCTTTTACTTACTCACACTATCCCTCAGTATTTCTTCATCTCTCTGCTTCTCCTATCTCTTTCTGTCTCTCTCCCCTCAGCTAGGATTCCTCCTCTCTTTTGCTAGTTTTTGCTTCTTTTTCAACTCTCGCCTAATATATCCCTTTCTTCAGCAGTGATAAGAGTCGAAGCAGCAACAAGCAGCAACAGCAGCAGCGGCAGCAGCTGCATCAGCAGCAGAAGCAGATGAAGTAGTAATCGTAGTAATAGTGGTAGTGATAGGAATGTGATCATAATGATGGCCATGGCGACCACGACTGCAACAAAGACGACGATGACGAAGACGACGATGGTAATGTTGATGCAACTGCTGCTGCTGCTGCTCTTTATGATCTTTAAGAAGAAGAAGAAGAAGAGAAGAAGAAGAAGAAGATCATGATCATGATCATGATGATCATGATGATCATGATGATCATGATGATCATGATGACGACGATCATGATGACTATGGTGATGATAATGACACTCAGAAGGAGGATGGGAATGAAAAAACGACATCAAAGGAGAAAGGAAACAGATCTTCATCGATGGCAGCCAAAGTGCAGCATCAGCAGATGATAACTAGACCCTTCCACCCATCAGACATCCCTTCCAGCAGTGATGGCACAGATGAGGAAACCAGAAAATCCAGGTATGGTTTGGGAGCTGAGGAAATGAAATGTCCATCTTCTTTCCCTTCACTTCTCCCCCAAACTGCTTTCCACGTCGTCTGCCAGCTACGTGACGAAGATAAAACAGGGGATCCTTAGATACAGGCCATCCTGGCTTTCCAGAAACTAATCATGTGGAACGCCCTGTCTCTTTGCAATTAGAAACTGAGTTTGTCCTCCAAATGAGACTGCACCAAAGACAGCAAGTCGCGCCTCCTCTGCAGTAAAACCTTGACATCAAGATGATATGAATCATAATGGGATAATCTCTCTCTCTCTCTCTCTCTCTCTCTCTCTCTCTCTCTCTCTCTCTCTCTCTCTCTCTCTCTTTTTTTTTTTCTGTCACTCCCTCTCTCTCTCTCTCTCTCTTTCTGAGGAATGAATAAATGATTAAACCGGGCATTTTCATTTTCCCCTTTCTGATCTACCTCAGGTGGAAGTAGAATGGCACCTTTGAGTGATAATTGAAAGTAGGACCACCAAGCTTACTTTCCTTCAATGTCTGAGTGTCTGCAACACAGTTCATTAGTTTTGGTTTGTGAAGACTTCTCTGCTAGGTTTGAATTTGTACAATGAAATACTCTGCAATGCATACCCCTTTTCCCCCTATGTGTGACTGTTTATGTATAATAAGTCAACACACATACTTTTCTTCCATGTTTCTCTACAACCCATGTGTAGTCAGTGTATGGATACGTCATCCCTGTCAGATGTTTATGAATCACAGAGTCATTCCTGTCTCTATTGTCTTTATGACATCGGAAATAGGAAGGCTTTGACAGCGCGGACAGAGAAACAATGTCGATGCCCGAAGGACATTCTGGAGACCCCAAGAACCTCTTTGTCGCCTAATTCAATGTACCTATCAAGACATGCAATGTGGGGTTGCTCACGTAGGCAAACTATCGAACAGCTTGAGATAAAAAAAAAAAGCAGAGATTTTTGGACTTTTTTTTTTTCTACTAGTCGTTGATTGGATCATGAGAACTACCACAACAGGCAGCAACATGGAGCACAGTGGATACTTTACATACAGCTGTAAGACTCTGACTTTGCTGACAACCAGTCGCTTCTCTTGGACGACCACCAGATCCTGGACAAGACTACCCAACAGGCAAGAACATTACTAGAGACAGGGTTTAAAACGTCACTGCCAGGACAGGCAAGGCACAAAAAAGCCTTTCTAATGTTGAAGAACATCTGAGCCAATGGAGATATCAGCACAAATGTTAAATATCAGGGTCGTTTGGCCCTGCTGTATGACTTTGAGACATGAAGGAAAGCCAAGCGACGCAGCAGAGATACAGACATTCATTAACAAGTGTTTCGGGCGCATTGCAACAACTGGTAGCCTGACGAAGAAGCAACGAGGTGTTTGGGCAAAGGGCAGGGCATAAGCCAGTTGCAACGCTGATTTTGAT
>JADBJO010006607.1:47500-52500 GCA_016801955.1 Conus betulinus
ACACACACACACACACACACACACACACACACACACACACACACACGCACACACACACACTTTACATTCATCACACATTTTAGCTACTAGGCACCCGATATTTACATGACCAGAAATTTACATTCATCTTTGTTTTAGCGGTTGCAGGTTTACTATCTTACTTGACCAGAATTCATTCATCCCATTACGTGGCGTTTGTTTGTTTACTGTTTTGTTTGTTTGTTTTCCTTTTGCGATAATGGAATTTTTGACAATGAAAGAGTCGGCTTGGTTTCTCTGTTTCAGCTGCTGTGCCCCCATGATTATTCCAGCTTTCTATCGCAGTTCCAGCGCCGCCAGGCCACATAGCAATCAGTATCAGGTTTTCATGATGCAACTCACCACAGTAGACACTGCACATCTGATGTTTAACCTCAGTGGTGTTCAGAGGTGTCTGTTCTGAACCAGCATGCTCAAGAAATCTCCTGCTGAGTGACCTATTCCTGACGTTCATTGCTTAGCCATGAAAACAACGTGAATGACCCCCCCCCCCCCCCCCCCCCGCCCCCCGCCCTCCCCCCACCCCTCTTAAGGACACTTGTTATTGCAGACTTAATACAATGAACTTGAAACAGGAATAGACATGGAATGAAAACTCAAGACTGAGGTCACGACCGTTTTAAGACACGAAGAGTTACAGAATACAAAACGTTATTTCATATTGATGATTAGTTGGGATGTGGTTGATGGAAAATGACTCTATGGGAGCAAGAATAGTACGCCCCACGCCCTCCGTAAGGCGTACTATTTTCGATGGGGGTTCAATTCTGGTGTGTGACTACATATCAGAGTTGTGTTCACTCTAATCTTTCTTTTGTACCACGTGGAAGAGACACAGACAAATCAATTGTTACTCAGGAAATTTGAGCAGCACTTTCAGAGACGAGTCCCACTAAGTGGATAAAAGTCTGTTGTGTTGTTCCTGGCTTCCCATATAAGCATACACATGGTACACCCGGTAACTCTGAGCGGTAGGTATTAAAACCAGGGCCTGAAAAGGTATGCCTCCGATGGAATTCAAACCATGACCCCCTCGCCCATAACGTACTGCCCGCAACCCGTGATGCTACCCACTGTGCCAAGGTGGCTGTACAAGACAAGGCACAAACAATGGAACAAAACTATGAAATAATGCATTCCCATAATCTTTGATTATTCGAGCTGGTCTCCAAAGGCATTGGTGCATTATATCTAGTTTTTCTGCATCTGTCAGGTGGTCGGCTTTCCTAGTTAAAAGACAAAGTGGTGATCGTGAGAGCATTCTTTCTGCCCATCAAATTTCTTTTCAAAAATAGCGCACTGAGAGAGAGAGATAGTAGAGAGAGAGAGAGAGAGAGAGAGAGAGAGAGAGAGAGAGAGAGAGAGAGAGAGAGAGTTGTTTACATCGTGCAGCAAGTGAAACACATTTCATGTCACGCACCCACATCTGCATTCTATTCTGGGGGGAAAACAATGCAAATTTAGCCAAGCGTATTTACAGCAAAACAAATATGCCTACGAACGAGACAGAATAAAATCAAATAGTCGCACGAAGGAATTAGTATAAACAAAGCCACGAATTACCAAATCAAGCAAGAGACTTCTAAATCAAGGGGGGAAAAACAGATTAATAGCAAAAAAAAAAAGGAAGACGTGGTGATGCTGATATAGCAGTCAACCATACACTTCATTTTCCCTCTTACTAAACAAGCATTCATCATTTCTGTGCTCCAGGATCTGAATACACCTTCAAACAGCAGCGCTAAACACGCACATCTTTCCTCCGATCCGAACATGGCCACCCATGCTCTCTCAGTCCCTGACACACAAACATACAAGAGCGCACGCACTCACGCACACGCGCACATGTACACATTACGTGCCACTGCCAGGAAAAAAAAAGGAGGACGCTCTTTCAGTACTCGCACAGTCGTTTCGAAAAGTTTTAGGTCACTACCTTATCTTAATCAAGTACTCTCTCTCTCTCTCTCTCTCTCTCTCTCTCTCTCTCTCTCTCTCTCTCTCTCTCTCTCTCTCTCACTCACACACACTCTCACACACACATGTGCACACACATGTGTAAGCACTTGTATGTGTAAGCGCTTGTGTGTGTGTGTGTGTGTGTGTGTGTGTGTGTGTGCCTGTGTGTATGTGTGAGGTGAGAGAAAGAGAGAAGGAGAGAGAGAGTTGCCTGTATTTGCGCGCGCGCTTTGTGGTATTTATCTCTTTCTTGGAAGGAACATTTGTACACTCTATATCAGCTCAGTCCTCAGTCCCCCGACCCCTTTCTCTGCTTTCCTTTCATGCATGCCTACCCTCCCGTTTCCCTTCCATCTTGTTTTCCCTCTCTTTGTTCTCTCCTCCAGCCTATATGCCACCACCACCCCCCCTATCCAAAGTGTATCTCCTCTTGTTTTCCCTCTCTTTATTCTCTTCCTGTCTGACTATCCGTCTATCTCTTTACCATTCTCTTTTTCTATCTCCTTGTCCTCTCTGTACTCTCTTCTGTCTGTCTGTCTGTCTCTGTGTCTTTACCATTTTCTGTCTGTCTCCCTGCCTGTCTGTCTGTCTGTCTCTCTCCCTGTCTGTCTGTCTCTCTCTCTCTCTCTCTCTCTCTCTCTCTCTCTCTCTCTCTCTCTCTCTCTCTCTCAGAGCAGACAATTTCTCACCTTGCTTTTGCGTCCACTTCTTCTCTGTTTATCCTTCATGTGATCAATTCCTTTCTTCACCAGCAGTGACCAGTAGCATCAGCAGCAAGAATATGGTAGTAATAGTATATGATGATGACTGCGATTACAACAACGATGGCAACAACGACGACGTTAATGATGGTGATGGTGTAACTGCTGCCGCTCAAAACAGTCACGACGACGACGACGACGATGATAAATGTGTAATGACTGTGACGATTATGAAGCTGAGGAGAAGAACAGGGAAGGGGAGTGAAAAAGACTGGGAAATCTTAAACAGACACTCATCCAAAGTAGCCAAAGGAACAGCGTCAGCAGAAGATAATTAAAATCCCCTCCCTCACCCCATCGAACATCCCCTCCAGCAATGATGGCACAGGTGAGAAAACCAGAAAATCCAGGTACGGTTCGGGAGCTAAGGAAATGACATGTCCAACTTCTTCCCCTTCACTTCTCCCCATAACTGCTTTCCACGTCGTCTGCCAGCTACGTGACGAAGGTAAAGCAGGGGATCCTTAGATACAGGCCATCCTGGCCCTCCAGAAACTAATCGAGTGGAACGCCCTGTCTCTGTGGAATTAGAAACTGAGTTTTCTCCACCAAATGAGACTGCACCCAAAGACAACAAGTCGTGTTTTTCTTGCAGCAGAAACTTGACAGCACTCCAAGAAAAAAAATGCGGAAAATCACAGTGGAATATATGAACTCTCTCTCTCTCTCTCTCTCTCTCTCTCTCTCTCTCTCTCTCTCTCTCTCTCTCTCTCTCTCTCTCTCTCTCTCTCTCTCTCTCTCTCACTCTCTGACAAATGAAGGGAGGTTTCAGGCTGACTACCTCATTATTCTCTTCCTTATCTATCCATGAAGAAGGAGTGTGGCGTCTGCTTGTGTTGACAGAAAGCTGGATCACTGAAACATACCTCTCCAACAGTATCTGAGCGACTACAGCACAGTTCATCAGGCTGAACTGTGTCAAGTCCTCTCTGCTTTCTTTTCCTTTGTGGTTCATATCCAGTAAATATATAAATCTCTCTGTCTCTTGGTCTCTGTCTTTGTCTCTGTCTGTGTCTGTCTGTCTGTCTGTCTGTCTGTCTCTGTCTGTCTGTCTGTCTCTCTCTCTCTCTCTCTCTCTCTCTCTCTCTCTCTCTCTCTCTCTTTCTCACTTGATGTTTGACTTTTTCTTACACATGCAAAAAAATAAATGCGTTACTTCAATGTTTGTGTCTAGCTGATGTGGAACCAGTGTAAACCCTGTATGACTGAAGATAACTAATGTAGGTCACTTTCAAGAAAACAGGTCAAACATAGATATATTTGACTATTTCATAAATGTTTGACTATTTTTAGCCACTGCAGCGTGATTTACATCTTTCCTTTTGATTGATTGATTGATTGATTACTTATTTATTTCAATATTTCAATTATTTATGTATTCATCAGTTTACTCATTCATTTATTGTAATTCAGAACTAGATTAAAGTGAACATAGTGAAATAATTATCATAGTAATAACTATGATCATGATGACGATGATAATGATGATGATGATTATGATGACAATGACGAAAACAGTCATCATTATCATCATCATCATCATCATCATCATCATCATCACAGAAATAGAAATAGAAATGATAATAGTAATAGTAATGATAATAATAAAACGGTGATAATACTGTTGTATGTATAGGTACAAGCCCTCCTCTCTCCCCCAAGATAACATCAACTTTTAAGTACCTTTCTACATTTACCTGCCAAATTCACAGGAACACAAACGTCAACACATCAACAGTTCCCTACCCTACAGACCTCACTACTCCACCCCCCTTAAGTCTAAAAGACATGCACACACATACGCACCTCGCACCACACACACACACACACACACACACACACACACACACACACACACACACACACACACACACACACGCACACACACACACACACATTACGTGCACATGCACACACACACACACACACACACACACACACACACACACACACACACACACACACACACACGCATATGTATATACATGACAGAGACCCTTGAAGTAAAGGAAAAGTGGGATTGTGCAAACACACACACGTCTCACCCCCACCTCACCCTCGCTAGTGACACACTATATACATGACCAAACATTCCTAATCCCATTACGTGGCAGCAGTGGATGTACTGTAAGAACAGAAAAAAGCTGTATTAATCCGTCAATGTGCAGGTGATGGTGGTGGTTGGTGCTGCTGCTGCTGCTGCTGCTGCTGCTGCAGCTGCTGCTGCAGCTGCTGCTGCTA
>JADBJO010006607.1:57500-60000 GCA_016801955.1 Conus betulinus
TGCCCATCACATTTCTCTTCATAAATAGTTTGGGGAGAGATAGAAGAGAGAGAGAGAGAGAGAGAGAGAGAGAGAGAGAGAGAGAGACAGAGACAGACAGAGAGAGAGAGAGAGAGAGAGAGAGAGAGAGAGAGAGAGAGAGTGTGTAGTTGTTTACAGGAAGCAGCGAGTGAAACAAATTTCACATCTCACACTTCTATCAGAATTGTGTTCTTGGGAAACTCAAAGTAAATCAAGTGTAATTAGTGCAAGCAAAAAAAAAAACCAGCGAGCAACACAGTAAAAAATCAAATAGGAATGATTATTAACAAAGCTGCGAATCATTCAATCCAGCAAGACAATACTAAGAGAGACGAGGATAAGAAAAAAGCAGGAAAGACGTGGTGATGTTGACATAGCAGTCGACTATATACATCCTCCTCCCCCTTCTAATAAAACAAGAATATAACAAGACGACATACATACATACATGCATACATACATATCAATCATTTTTATTGCAAGCTTTGTGATATCTACAATTATGCAACCTTGTCTATAAATGTTCAAAATACCAACAACACACACAGTCGTGGTCCAGAAAGTATGTTTTAAAAGAGTGACATTTCTTCTCTCTCTCTCTCTCTCCCTCTCTCTCTCTCTCTCTCTCTCTCTCTCTCTCTCTCTCTCTCTCTCTCTCTCTCTCTCTTATTCAATTCTCTCTATTCATCTCGCGTTCTCATTGTCAGTGAGTCCATTTTTCTCTCTTCTTTTCTTCGCATGGATTTAGGGCTCTTGCCAGTTCCTGAGGAACTGTCGTCTCACCCAAACACGCCTTGACCCAATCGTTACATACATACATACATACATACATACATACATACATACATACATACATACATACATACATGCATACGTATACATGACCCAACTTAAAATCAGTTCAAAATGTTCGTGCACTCTCATAGTCTATACAAACTTTTTAGAGAGAAAGAAAGAAAAGAAAAGAAAAGAAAAGAAAGAAGTCTCAAAACATCTCGGCTCTCTGACAGGGCTCACCCCAGACCAGGCCTTGCTAGAAGAGAGGTATCTGGGCGATCGGCCAGACCAGAACGATCCGTGTTGTGTGAAGTCCAGCCCTCAGTGAAAGCTGCCCCACTCCTCATCGTCCATGGCCTGCTCCTTCTAGAGATAGGTCGGGGTCTGGCACTGAGGGATTCCCACGGCGACTGTCTGTCTGCCCCACATCACGGGGAGGGTGGCTTCCCCTGTCACTCTCCTGTATCCCTTCATGATGAACCTGCCATCACAGAGAGAGAGAGAGAGAGAGAGAGAGAGAGAGAGAAGAGAGAGAGAATATGTTGTGTTTTATAGGGCTGCTGACCTGTATGTTGACCGCGCTTTTTAAACTTCTCTCTGACCTCTGTCTTGCTATCTGGACTCAGCGATTACAGCGAGGCCATCTCTGTCCTGATCCCGTACGCTTGGTTTGGATGTACCACACTGACAGGGCAGTGGGATTTTCCCCACTGGTGGTGTTCAATATTAACAGGGCAGTGGGATTTTTCCCACTGGTGGTGTTCCACATTAACAGGGCAATGGAATTTTTCACACTGGTGGAGTTTCACTTTAACAGGGCAATGGGATTTTCCCCACTGGTGGTTTTCCACTTTAACAGGGCAATGGGATTTTCCCCACTGGTGGTGTTCCACTTTAACCGGGCAATGGGATTTTTCATACTGGTGGTGTTCCACATTAACAGGGCAACAGGATTTCTCCCACTGTGAATTGACCACCTTAACAGGGCAAAGGATGTATCACATGTATGGGACGATTTTTTTTTCTTGCTGTGTGCATATCACATGCCACACGCTGCATAGTATCACCAGAACAATGGTAGGGTTAACGTCAACGTGTATTTTTGGTAATCATACTGTTATCCAGGGACACGGGGTACAGAGAAAACTAGGTACAAATCCTTTCTTGTCAACATCGCCCTTCCCATCCCTGCTCCTCTTTTTTTCTTTCGAAAACAAGAAAGAATAAAGACAGGGGTCTGGATCTTAGAGCAACTGACAATCACACATGTAACAGAAATGTTTCCATCTGCCTGTATACTTACGCTTCACCTTTGGATTTAAGGACAAGTTTGTTTGCAGAGGGGAGATGTGGGGATGGATCTGATGGTTTATTTGCAGGAGTGTGGTCTGGGGGTGATTACGAGTGGATTATTGACATGTTTGTTGGCTGAAGAGGTCGTCAGGGGTCTTCACAGATGGAATGTGGAAATGCTTAATACTGAAGGGTGTGACAGGCTCGAGCTCAAAGGGTTTTGAACAGCCAAGGTGTGTGCAGGTGTGCAGGTGAGTGAGCGAGTGTGTGTGTGTGTGTGTGTGTGTGTGTGTGTGTGTGTGTGTGTGTGTGTGTGTGTGTGTGTGTGTGTGTGTGTGTGTGTGTGTGATGAAAGACTGTTTATAACTAGTGTAGGTCAATTTAAAAATTTAGGTAAGAAATGCATGTA